>SNQJ01S0305143.1:0-10178 GCA_010110895.2 Picea sitchensis | reverse complement strand
GATGGATGTTGTTGCTGTTGATAGGAAAAATCTGGCGAAGAAGAAGAAGGATGGGCCCTCGAGGGCCATGCTCATGTCAATCCTGCTCTCGGTACTCCATGTTTAGGACCTGTGGGCCTCGAGACATGATCTCCTAGTTATCCCTAGAAATTGGGGATAACATCTGGCTCCAACTCGGGGACATGTGCTCACTGTAGAGTGCATCAGAACCTCAACATCTCTGTCATAAACCTGCAGACCTGCTCAGACTCGAAAAAATACATCAGCAACAAAGGTGGGGTGGTATTGCCACCCCACAAATCATAACATGTATACGTATGAGATAAAACAATCATATGCATATGAGGAAACAAACATGAAATGCAGATGGTATAATACACGAAGAATGCCTACCTACTCATACTTACCTGTACCATCATGTGTCTGGGGGGTAGTAACGCTTGATATGTATAGCGTTTACTGGTAGTTTCAGAATCTCTCCTTCCATTGTCTCCAGGTTGAAGGAATTTGTACCTGCACAACTCTTGATCTTGTAAGGGCCTCCCCATAGGCTATCAAATTTTTTGTGCATGCCAAGCTTTTCTTTCCTTTTATCCCATAGCAGGACAAGATCTCCTTTGGCGAAACTTCTTTCCTTGGCTTTGTGATCAAAAGTGTTTTTTATCTTCTCTTGGTTCCTTGTCATTTGACCCAAGGCATTAAAAGTGTTTCATCTAATTCTATCAGCTGATTTATTCTTCCTTGGATTGCCTCTGCATTTGTGTCATATTGTTGTGCTAATCGGAGGATAGGAATTTGGAGGTTTACAGGAAGTTTTGCTTCAAGTCCATACACCAACTCAAAAGGAGTTTTCCCCGTGGGAGTTTTCGTTGTTATTCGATCTGCCCATACTGCATACATTATTTTACTATCCCATGATTTCTTATTTTCTCCGACAACCTTTTTCGAGATATTCATGTGGTTCTTGTTGGTTGACTCTGCTAACCCATTTCCTTGTGGGTAGTAGTTTGAGGAGTGGGATAGGGAAATGCCATATTTGAAACAAAATTCTACCAGAGCATAGGAGCTGAAAACTTTGGCATTATCCGAAATGATCTTGGAAGGGACGCCAAACCCGGTTATGATCCGATCTTCTAAGAAGTTCATGGCAACCTCTTCGATGGCCTTTTTTGTAGGAATTGATTCAACCCGTCTAGTGAAATAATCTATAGACGTCAGGATCCACCGATAACCATTACTTGAATTATCCTTGAATTCACCAACAAAATCCAAACCCCATTGTTGAAAGGGTGCCTCCACTACTACTAGTTTCAAAGGATGTGCTGGAAGTTTTGGTTTGCCAGTGAAGTATTGGCAAGTTTGGCAAGACTGAACGTGTTGATAAGCATCTAAAAAAAGTGTTGGCCAATAATAACCAGCCCTCAAAATCTTATGGGCAGTAGTATGTGCAGCGAAGTGTCCACCACAATGCCCAGAATGCAATTCCTCCAAGATCTTCTTTGCCTCATCCTTGTTTACACATCGAAGTATAACGCCATCAGGATTCTTCCACCCAAGTCCATCTTCAGTCAAGCAATACTTCATAGCCTTCAACCTCAAAGCCCTCCTCTTGTAATCTACCAGATGATCAGGGCAAGATAAGTTCTTTAGATAATAAGTTATGTCTGAATACCACTCATCATGTTCTAGTTCACTGACTATTACATTCACTTGCTCGTTCTCACCCATTTGTATGGCTTCCTGATTGCTTTCAGTCAGCATTTGGGCCAGACCTTGTCCCTTTATTATCTTGGTGGGTTTTATCTCTAAGTCATACTCCTGGATTTTTGAAACCCACTTTCCTCGAGTACGCATACAGTCTTGTTGTGATAAAACATCCTTTACGGCCGGGTATGGGACATAAGCCTTGATTTTATTGTAACCGATGTAATTTCTGAAATGTTTGAGGGATTTAACCAAGGCATAGGCCTGCTTCTCTGTGATGGAGTAGTTCAATTCTGAATCTCTTAGGACTTTTCTCATGAAGGCTACGGGATGCTCATAGTTGTGAGCATCCTTCTGCATCAATACACCTGCAATAGTATCCTGAGAAGCAAATGAGAAAATTATGAAATCTCACGAAAAATTAGGACTAATCAAGACAGGGGCTTGGGAGATGGCGTTTTTTATATCTTCGAAAGATCTATCAGTCTCATTTCCCCACCTAAAAGCAACATCCCTTTTCAGCAGAGCGCTTAATGGTTTTATCCTTTCAGCAAAGTTAGGCACAAATCTGCGGATGAAGTTGATTTTTCCAAGAAAAGATTGTAGGGATTTCTTGTTGACTAGAGGGCGAACATCTTTTATAGATTGGACTCTTTCGGTATCAATGGAGACTCCCCCTGGTGAGGCCACGTGTCCCAACAGTTTTCCTTCGTCAATCCCAAAAACAGACTTCTTAGGATTTAGTGAGATACCATACTTCCTACACCGTTCAAAAACAATCCTGAGGTGGGAGAGATGGTCTTTCCTATCCTTGGACACAACTGTGAGGTCATCTTGATAAATTTATATGATTTTTTGTATAAGGTCCCCGAAGGCAAAATCCATTGCTCTCTGAAAAGTGGCACCCGCATTCATGAGGCCAAATGGCATTCTCAAGTACATAAAAGTTCCCCAGGGCGTAGTGAAAGTAGTCTTGAGTTGATCCTCCCTTTTGAGTAAAACCTGGTTGTACCCTGAGAACCCATCTAGCATAGACATCATCCCTGCCCCTGTGACTCGTTGAAGCAAATGTTCCATGTTTGGGAGGGGATAATTATCTTTTAACGACAACTGGTTGAGGTTGCGGAAATCGACACACAGGCGGATATCACCATTTTTCTTCCGAACAACTACCAAGTTTGACATCCAAGAAGAATACTTGATTGGGGCTATGATACCATCGTTAACCATCTTTTGAAGTTCCTTTTGTATCTGTCCAACTAACTTTGGGTTGATATGCCTTAGCTTCTATCGGAATGGCTTGGCTCCTTCCACCAAGGGTATAGCATGTTGGATAACATCCCCTCTATAGGCCTCTAGGTCATCATAGTTCCAAGCAAAGGTGTCTCTGAACTCCCTAATGAGTTCTAGTATTTCCTTCCTCTCTTTCTCGGTAGTCCATTTTCCTATCTTGACCATTCTCAGATCCATCTCGGTACCAATATTGAATTCCAAGGCTTCCTCGGCTTGCTTATTGGTTATTTTTCCCTTGAAAACGTCATGCCTGTCAAAAAGGTTCTCTAGAGAAATACAACCCTTTGGTAAGGTATTGTTTTGCAGGTTGATGATTTCCAAATCCATAGAATCAACCAGGAACGCAACTTGTGTATCTGTGAATTCTTTGTTATTCTCCATAAATCTGATAATTTGATCGTCATCCTTGAAGACCTACCAATGCTCTAGATTGTCAGGGATAGAAGGTCTAAAAAGAACCTCCATTCTGCACAGGTCGTGAAGAGGTCCTTCGCATGGTTGCAAGGTGGAAGCTGAGACAGCCAGAGCATCAGCTACATGGTTTTCTTCTCGAGGAACAGCTTCAATTGAAATCTTTCTGAAGGATTTTGAAAGAGTCTGAGCTACATCTCGATACTTTTTTAACGTCTCATTTTTAGTGGCATATCTCATCAAAACTTGCGACAGGATGAGGTTTGAGGCACCTTTCACTTCCAAGATTGTAACATCTTTGTCGATCACCAGATTAAGTCCCAGAATCAAAGCTTCATATTCAACCACATTGTTGGTGCAACGGAATTCCAACCTATATGAATGATAGAAGACCTCACCTGATGGAGTTGTTAAAACTACTCCAGCGCCTGATCCAAAGCTTGAGTGTGAGCCATCGAATTCCAAAGTCCAGATTCCTTCTGTTTCTTCAATTGTATCCATGTCCAACTTCCCTTCCTGAATGAACCAATCATTTCAAACCATTATTGATGCATAAAAGTTGATCATCTATCTCATCAGGGCTTTAACTGGTGATCCAACAAAGGGCTCATTGTAGATGGTAAAAAATCCTCCTTCGGGATGAGGGATGATGGCTCTGGACTGCTCTTTGTGAATGCTTCCATTCAAGTGTTCAATAAGGTCATTGTGGAGGATAATCCCGAAATTATTAATATCATTCACGACGACCACATTCATCAAGAAAGGAGCGTTGGGACAGGAGTCAAAGGCCACCTCGAGATTGTTGATGATTCCTTTTGCGAAATTATCTCTGGTATTTGCTTGTGAGATCTTCAGGCCCAATTGTCGCATAACTTCCTCTGTCATTATATTGGTTTTGGCTCTTGGGTGGAGGAGACAGTTGTGGAGGAGAGAAAATCTTTGACTCGGATGGAGACATAAAAGGGTTTGAACTCACAAGTTTTAGAAACAGGGTGTCCAACCTGATGAATAAAAAGAGAGAAGTCTTCAGGAAGACTTGGCTCAACTTTTTTGTGTGAAGCATCCCCAACTTCATCTTCCAGATGGGCCCTTTTTAACAGAGGTTCTTGAGAAAAGATAACACTCTCATGAGAAAGGCTCCATTTCCTTTTGGCAGGAGCTAGTTCGATCTGGAGGATGCTTGGAGGTTCAGGTTTTGCCATAAGTTCATTACCTGGATCCCATATTTCACAATTCAGGTTTCTTTGCTGAATGTAGTCATCAAAATTAAGATTTCTTTCAATTTGAAAGGCCATGTTCTGTGCTTCTTCTAAAGTTGTTGGTGATCGGCCCTTAACGTTGAATTGTAAAGTTCCTTCTAAGGAGGACAAGAAGTGATCGATGATGGCTTGTTCTGAGCCCACCTTTGACCGGATCTTCTTAAGGAAAAGGTTGAACCTATCACTAAAGTCTCTTATACTTTCACAAGGTCCTTTACAAATGTTTAGGTATTGAGAAAAAGAGTCTTGTGAATGCTCACTATCACACCACCTTACTTTAAAGGCTTTTTGTAGCTCTTCAATGTTTTTTATGCTTCCCTTGGGGAATCCATCAATCCAAACTCTAGCATCTCCTATAAGGGAGCTTGCAAAGAGCCTCATGAAGACATCAGGGTGATCTTGACCGTCCAAATGAAAGTCAACACTTTCACAAAAATGGGTCCAATGTGAGTTTCCAGGGGTACCCTTTCCTGAAAAGAAAGGTAACCAAGAGTTTGCATTCATGGGTAAATCATGTAATCCACCTTGGATGTTGCTAAAGTCAAAGTAGTTGAAACTCTCTGAGTGAGACCATTTGTGAGGGTTTGGATTGGTTGGAGGCACAGGGTTTGTTAGATTGGTGGTCGCCATAGTAGCAGTATTTGAATATAGTTTTCCGCTACGGGTCGTCATGGAGTCGCCAGATAGTTTTCCTGAAACTATAAAAAAATAGGGGAATAAAGTCTTAGTGGAGTCGCCAGGTAAGCTTGTAAGAAAAATGTCTTTGAGGCAAGGCTTACCAAAGGATTTGTCATTGAGGACGATTGACTCAGTGTTCCCCGACAACGGCACCAAAATGTTATCGCGCAGTTTGTATTTTAGGTTACAGGATAGTGGACAAACTGGCGTAACAGGAACCTTCCCCACCCAATGTCACCTCGATGGGGAGGTTCTTTCTATTTAGGGAGGTTAGCCCAAGGGAGACGTCCCCGGTAACCTGGGGTCTGAAGAGGTAAAGAGTATAAGGTCAAGAGTTAAGGTTTTCCCTCCTCTCAAGTTACCACCAGTATCAGATAATCCGACTAATCTGCCAATAAAGAAGTGAAGTCCCTGTCGAGAACACCTGCCCAGAACAAGACAATAACAACACAATATGTATATTTGCAGGTTATAATTCAAAGGGTTAGTACTTCTTAACTATTTGATTTCATTTAATAAGCAAAATAATAGATAAGATGAGGTCAACGTTCAGCTAAATCACCTATGGAAGATTACCAATTCATCAATATCTATAAAAACGACCAAGCCAACAATATATTTCAATCAACAAATTGCTCAGTAAATGCTTGACGTCATCCTTTAATTGTTTGTTTGCTAGTTAGAAGGCTTGTTGCGTCAAGTATGACGACAACCTAGGTTAGCAGCGTTAGGGTTAGTTAGGGTTTCAAAAAATTAAAGTTTAAAAGATGATTTTGTACACCTAAAGCTCAACGTTGGAGATATTACCAGTGCCTTAGGGTAAATGGAGTCAAAAGCAAGGGCAAAAGGTCTCAGGAGGACTTAAACTTAGAGACTAGAAGATAGGGTTCCAAGGTGTTGCAATGGCAGGGCCCTAGAATCAAAACCCTAAGGGAAGGAGGTTCACTCTGGTGTTGCTTAAGCAAGGCCTCGTGCTCCTTCCTCTTTCTCTAAATACACTTGGCAAAACGACTAGCTTCAAAGTACAAATTTAAGGGAGAAAGTGTTGCAGGGGCAAGGCTTTCAAACCCTAGAAGGTTAAAACCCTAGGTGTAGATTCAACTAGGCCTAGGACGTCTCTTCTTTTCAACCTATAACTTCAATGCTAGCTCAAAAAAAGGGAGAAAAGTGTAGCAACGGCTAGGCTATATGTTCCTTCATCAATGGCTAAAACAATTTCTCAATCAAGGGGACATATAGCAATGACCTACTTGTGTGCTTGCTACCTAGGGTTTCAAGATTCAACAATATAATAGCAAATGTAAGAAATTAAGCCTACAACCATTCACTTAAGAAGTTTTGCATGAGAAATTCACTTACATATCATGAAGAAAGCATAATCAAACCCTAGTTGTAAACCTTCCTTGAGAGAAACACCATATATGCCAAGAAAAATCCTCCAAGAAGAGTTGTGCCTCACTTGAAACACCAAAAATACCAAACAAAGGCTAAAAGATAGTCTCTCACAAGAGAGTGAGTTGTGTTATGTTAAAATGAGGGAAAAACGTCCTCAATATACACCAATCCATGACCTTTTAATTACAAAATAGGTCATTAAAATAACCGACAAGGCTGACTACTAAATTTACACTATTATTAAATGCTAGAAAAATGACATAATATGAGCAAAAGGTGGGACGTCAAGCCCTTCTGAGGGAGACGTTGGCCCTTTTTGGGCATATCCAGCATCCAGAAGTGAGACGTTAGCCCTTCTAGGGCTCCTCCAAGCTTCCACACGTGCCAATAACCTCAACACACTGCCACACGCTCAAGATAACATCCAGCTCTCCTAGGTGACGTCCTGTCCATCAAGGGGAAAACGTTCCATCTGAAGTGGGTGATCCCCCTAGGTTGGGCTCAGCCAAAGTGTCCTGGGTGGAACGCCCTTCTTTCTTCATGTGAAAAGGCTCATCATAACGTTGTCTTGTCTCTACCATCCCAACAACCATCTGATGGGCTCTTCAGCCTCATGGAGGTCTGAGCTAATCATATCCCCATGTGTACCGATCCACTGGTACCTGTCCGTCGAGTATCGTCCTGCACATCAAAAACTTCGCCCTCCATGGGCTTATTAGTCCTCGGGATCATAACAATGTCAATCATATCTCATCATTAAATTTATCAAATACATGCATAAAACCCCTAGCAATCATCTAATATCTCAAAGACATTACACTGACCTACTATACAAAGTTGAAGAAAGAAACAAAATGACCTATTGGGCCAGTATCCATAAGAAGAAGAACGTTTCCGAAGAATATTATTCAAGCCATGTACATGAAGTGATATGGTCTAAGGAAGTCCAATCATAATGAAGACCAGGGGTAGGTATTGTCCGTGGGTGCCTTTGTAGGAGGTGAGTTGTACCTATCATTGATGCAGTTTTTTCCAAGCCCCTTTATTGCCTTTATTCTTTATTTATTGCTTTTTCTTTCTTTTTTACTTCAAGGTCTAACCATGGGACACTGCCTTGGCATGGTGACCAGAGCTGACAGTGTTACCCACTAGTATTTTCGTAGAAATGATAAGGCTGGCTCATGATGAGACCCCCTTTCCCTTGGCCATGCAACCAAGGGTCATTGCCCTGGCGTGGTGAGAAGATAATGGCAATGTCATACTGCTAGATACCTATGAACATAATGGGCTGGCTCGTGATGAGACCTCCCATCCTCTTGGTTAGGTCTTGTTTTATTATTTTTCTTTGGTCCCTTTTGTTTCTTATCAAGAGGCCTTTTATTGCCTTCTCCGGGATCCCTGGGCGAGGCACCTCTAGGTTTTATTCCCTATGGCTTTTATCTTTTACCAGCTGCTTTTACCTCCTGGGCCTTTAGCCCCTTCTTCCCACAGGACAAAGTGTAACCCTTCAAAGGTCATCCTAATGCCCGGACTAGGGGAATGGGATGGATGTATGGGAGAAAAGATGTAAAGTGTTAGTATGGTGGGAGCGGACGATGGCTCTTCAAATCCCCCCTGGTGGCTAACCAAAACCCATGGATACAAGCTTGCTAGGGCACCCCGTCAATCCCCCCAACAATGGTCAAGTGGGTTAGTGTAAGATTTAAGCAGTTGTCAGAAATGTAAGGAACCTGATGCATATATAAGAAAGTTATAATGATCAAACATGATACATACCATGATACCTGGACCAATTACCTCATGGAGCAAGAGTCTTCTCTGATGCAAGTCCAAGCCGACGGTGATGGATGCTGCTGCTGCTGACAGGACAAATTTGGCGAAGAAGAAGAAGGATGGGCCCTCCAGGGTCATGCTCATGTCAATCCTACTCTCGGTACTCCATGTCTAGGACCTGTGGGCCTCGAGACATGATCTCCTAGTTATCTCTAGAAATTAGGGATAACAATACTATGACAGACTGTCCTTACTGGACCTTCGAGATTTGCCCAGGAATCATAAGATTCCCTAGGATATAAAATCCTAACGGAGCTTCCACTACTAACCACAACTATCATATGCATGCACAAGTACTCTGACAGACCATCCTTACCGAAGCTTCGAGATCTTCCCAGTGATAATCAATCCCTTAGGATATAAAATACTAATGGAGCTACTCGTTGTTTGTCAGGATACTATAGTATCATTAACATCACTCCCCCTTTCGAGGGAGGTCCTTTTGGACAACACTAAGCTTGTCTTAGAAGTACTCAAACTTCACACGAGATAGAGGTTTGGTCAACACATCTACAACCTACTCATCTATGCCAACATATTGGATATTTACAGCTCCCCTCTGCACCATATCACGAATGTAGTGATATCAGATCTCTATGTGCTTCAACTTATCATGGAACACCGGGTTCTCCGTCATCTTTATACAACTTTGATTATCACATAGAATCATAGTGGCTTCCATCTCCAGATCGAACAGACCTATCAACAACTTCTGATTCCATATGGATTCACAACTGATGGAACATGATGCAATGTATTATGCTTCTGTCGTGTTGAGAGCAATATTGGATTGCTTCCTACTTTTCCATGAAGTCATGGCTGGCCCCATACCGAAACAACATCCCAAAGTGCTCTTTCTATCAAAAGCACTTCCAACCCAATCTGAATCAGTATAACCATACAGTCTGAATTCATGATTTCTAGTATAACAGAGACCATAATCCAACGTACCCTTAAGGTATCTCATCACATGTTTTGCAACTACAAGGTGAACACGTATGGACTCTACCAGATCCTGACTCAAGGTCTTCACAAAAAAGCATATATTTGGCCTGGTATTCGTTAGATACATCAATGAACCAATAATCTTTCTATATAGAGTAGCATCAACCAACTCTGACAAAGTATCAACCAAGAGCTTCAAATTTGTTTCCATGGGTGTGTTCATGGCTTTACATTCCAACATGTCAAACATGTTCAATATTTCAATTGCATACTTCCCTTGGTTAAGGAAGATCTTCTCTGGGCTCTGCCAAACTTCAAGACCTAAGAAATAATGCATTAGGCCTAGGTCTTTCATCTCAAACTCTGTAGTGAGCTTCTTATTACAATCTGTGATGAGCTTTTCTTCTTCTGTTAAGAATAATTCATCCACATACAATAGCAATATAACTGACTCTTCATTCATAACCTTGAAGTAAAGGTTAGAATCAACTTTACTCTTGGTAAAGCCCAAGCTCGTCAGGAAACTATCAATTCTTCCATACCAAGATCTAGGAGCTTGCTTCAACCCGCAGACATGAGTCTTTCTATCTTCAACTTCAAACCATTGTGGTTGTTCTATATACACTTCTTCTTCAATAACACCATTTGAGAAGGTTGTTT
>SNQJ01S0305142.1:0-10178 GCA_010110895.2 Picea sitchensis | reverse complement strand
CTAGAAGGAAGAGGTTCCAGTCAAGGTGACAGTGTGGACTGTGAACCTAGGCATTGTGCCTCCAAGGACACACTAAGTGAGTTGGACTTTGCTCACGTTTGCAAGTGTGTATTAGGACGGCAACAGCGGCAACAAACTTTCGGGCTTGGAAGGCCAGGGTTCTTCATTTGTTGGAGGAAAATGACCTCAAAGAGCATGTTGAGGGAGTGGTTGCAAGTCCTACTAATCCACAGGAATTGGCAACTCACAAGAAGAAGGAAGTGAAGGACAAGTGGGTGTTGCTAGAATCTGTAAAGGATCACTTGATTCCTCACATTGTTGAGAAGGCATCTGCCAAGGAAATGTATGATGCTTTGGTAGGTCTAAACCAAAACAGGAATACAGGCAAGAAGTTACATTTGAAGCACCAACTTCAAAATATTAAGATGTCTAGTGAGGACACAATTGTTAGCTACCTTATGAAGATAACTCAGATCCATGATCAACGTACAGCCATTAGTGTGGCAGTTGAGGATGTTGAGTTGGTGAATGCAGCGTTGAGAGGTCTTCTCAAGTCTTGGGAACCATTTGTGTAGGGTGTTATCCTCCATTCCTAGGGATAACTAAGGACATGATGTCTCGAGGCCCTCAAATTGCAGACATGGAGTACCGAGAGGCAAATGAGCAGGAAAGGCCCCTATCATACCAAACATCACCATCTAATCGATGGCATCTGCATCCACCACACCCAACTTGGCCCACAGACGACAGCGGGTCTTGCTTCATGAGGTAACAAGTCTGATGTCATGGTAAAAGTCATTTTAATATTTGGAGCATTTGAACATGTTGCCAAGGATCCCTTCTTGATTTTGAAAACATTTGCTTGGAAATTATGTTGTTTTCCCTATTTCACCTTGGTGAGTGTCATGGTTTCCTAGTAAGTGGCCACCCTCATGGAAAAGGTTGCTACCGGGGGGTCTCCTTGAAGGGTCATCGTATCATTCCCGCTCATACTTGCCACCTTCCATCACTTCTTCCCTTTTGTTTCCCCATCTTTTAGGTTTTCGGGCCTATTGACCCAAGAAGGGCATGTACCTCAATTCATGGGAAGAAGGGGCCACTAAGCTCGGAGGTGCCCTAGCAAAAACATCATGCAATAAAAACTCACCCTGGGATCCCGAGAGAAATGAAACCCTTCTCAAAAAAGTAAGGAACCCTGGGATTTACTTTATGTATTATTTGAATTTTAAGTTGTAAAGGGGAAAATAGAGGAGGTCGGCCTCCCTAATTTGTGTTTTACCCTAGTTAAGTGGACAAATTGGTTTTGCAAGACCTTGTATAAATAAAGGTCTTGCTCATTTCAGTTTGCAATAACTCACTTGAAGATTACGTGCTTGTTGGCTGAAATTTTTGCCCTACTTGGGCAAATCGCATATATCTCCCTCTTGTGCTATTTGGATGTTTGTTACTTGTCTATTGGAAGGAAGGCTAGCGCTATCTCTTGGATGTCTTGTTCTTGCTTTATGGTGGAATATTCTTGGTAGAGAAGGGTTTTACTTGCTATCTATTGGAATTGGTAAGGAATTTTCTGCATATTTTTGTTATTTCTTCTTGTTTCATGGTTATTCTTGTCTAAACCCTTGGGCAAGTATAAGGGCATACATTCTCCAACACAGGTTGCTAGGAGGAGTAAAAAGGCTTACACCCTCCTAGATTTACCTTGCTAAATGTGTTTGCTCTAGGGAGTAAAAAGGCTTACACCCCTAGAGAGGCAACAAATCTAGCTCTTACACAAGAGACTCCATAACCCAATTGATAAGGCACTAATCTACTTGCATTGGAGATATAAAATCATTGCATTGGTATACGTGCAAAGTTGAGATTTTGCAATTGTCCAAGTTGGAAGTTATTCCTCATGCTTAAGGCTTTTTTGTGCCCTTGAGGCATCTTGATTGGCCAACTAATTCTTCTTTCTATTATAAATTAACGCTACAGCCATTAGGGATGCAGCAAACGCATTTAAATCTCTTCATTTACTCACTATTCTACCACTGAAATTTACTTGAAAGCCTTGGTGATTATTCTACTAATTATTGGCTATTTCTTGGGTGGTTTACTTGCTCATTTTTGTGGTTAGAATTTACTTCTGTAGCAATTGTTTGCTACAGCCATTTGGCTGTTACAATACTTGTTGATAACATCATATAACAGCCCTCTAACATCATCAAAATCTTGCTCTAATCATTGGAAGTTATTCTACTCATTGTTAGATTTATTTCCAAGTATCTTGTACATGATTTTGTTTGATAATTTGCAATTGTCATTACTTGTTCATTGCTGATATATATATTCCAATACTGCTGCATTTTGGGACAGCAAGGTTTCTTGTTGATCCCCACTATTTAAAGGCTTGGTTTATCACAATTTGTCTTGTTTTGGGAAGGGCTGACGTTGTTTTGCAGGTGCATGACCTTTGGCAACCATTTACCCTTTTACAAGACTCTTTTTCAAGTCTTTCTCCACTTCCAAGCTTGACCTATAGGGGACTCACTCATCTTCATCTCACTTTCCATCTCAAACCCCCTAAGGTCGCCAAAATTCCCCCCTTGTGGTGATTTCATCATCACTAAAACGAGGGTAGTGTCTATCTAAGGTGACAGTGGGTAGGTACTCTCGTAGTTTTCACACTTCCGTGGATTGGGTTAGGCTTTGCCCCATCTACAGATTGCGCAATAACACAGGGGATATGTGCACGAGAGCAGTTGTCGGGATTTGATAAACTATGGATTGATTGTATTCAAGAGGACACTCGGTTAGAGTCCAAGGATGGCTCGGTGAAGAGTAGCAGTGATGAGAACCAGGTGTTTGCAGCCCGCACTAGGAAGGGCAGAAGAGGTTCTCCTAGCAGAAGGGCTTCTCCCGAGAGAGAAGAATCTCCAGAGCCGAGACAAAAAGAAGGATCTTAGAAAGATCAGATGCTTTGAGTGACATGATTATGGTCACTATGCTTCACAGTGTCCACACCCGAAGGGAAACGGAAGAAGGCAGCAGGCATCAACAACAGACGTTGATGAGGTTGCAGACAAGTTTCAGAGGGAGATCTTGTTGGTCTTCGCCCTTTCAGGTATAATCTCTAGTAGTGGGACTTGGTTGGTGGATAGTGGAGCCTCTTGCCACATGACAGTTGTTTGACAACTTCATGGAGACTGACTCAGATTTGTGTGTAGAGCTTGGTATGGGAACCAAGCATGTAGTACGAGGATCTGGTACAAAATCATTCCGATTGGAGTCAGGAAAGGTGTTGAGGGTGTCAAATATGTTATGGGTGCCAGAACTCAAGAGAAGTGTACTCTCGATGTCGAAGATTGAGAAGAAGGGCTTTCATATATTGTTTCGAGATGGCCAGGTGTTGTTTGTGCCTAGAATATCTAGCTTCAAATCAACGATGGTTCTTGGAGTTAGAGAGGGAAACTTATATAGGTTGGGGGGCCAACCTATGCGTGTAGTGGCCAACAGTAGCAGAGAGACAAATGAGGAGGAGCATAGCTCCACTAGTCGTGAGGAAGATAGCTCCAACAGTGGTACAAGCTCAGAAGGAGCCAAACTTCAGAGGGAGTAAGCCCTCGGGATCCAATGGGGAGGAGCAGCCTTCCAAGATTGTTCAGAGGAAGTTGGACTTCAGCGGAAGTCAACAAGCTCAGAGGGAGCATCACTCATCCAAAGGGAGTCTACCCTCAAGTACAGGTGGAAGTGAGGAATCTTCCAAACAGGTGTCATGGGTTGTGGAGGCCAAACAGGAGCCTCTGAAGCAAGAGGCTTCTAAGAGCAATGTATCCTCCATGGAGGACCCATTTGTTACAGCAGGATTTGCCTCAGTGACTGAGGGAGCAGCCAATCAGGAGGACTGGACAGCAAAATTTGCTTCAGTGACCGAGGATGCAGCCAATTAGGAGGACTGGAGAGCAGGATTTGCTTCGGTGACAGAGGGAGCAACCAGTTCAGAGGATTGGAGTGCAGTTGTGGTAGTGTTAGCACACTTTTCCACCCTCCACTTGAGCTGATATACATGATAAAACAGTGATGAAAACTTGGCTAATTCAAGAAGAAAAGCCCCAAATTGTCACGGGCTAGAACCCTCTCCGTTTGGACTAGTGCATGCTAGACTCAGAGGGGAGTCCATAAGGTGATTTGTCGTTGTCCTAAGTCTGATTTTCTGCATTAAATGACAAAAAACAGCCACTATTATGTTTTGGACAGCGTGTTAAAATTGTCCAAAACACTTGAGAAAGATAGTTTGTTTGCTTGGAAGGATCTTGCAAGGTTAGCAAGAGAAATATAGAATAGATATAGAAAAGAAAACTACTCAAAAGATCAATGAAATCACAATGAACAGTTAAGGAGAATGACAAATCAGATTGCAAAATTAACAAAGTACAGCCAAGAAATAAGGTTAGAACACAGTCACATGATTTCTTTATTGATAAGCTTGCAAGAGGGTTGGTTGTGCCACACTTGGCAAGTCCACAACCGGTACAATGATCACTTTGCTCAAAGAAGTGTCGCTAGTCTAAGAACGAGAGAGAAGAATGAGAACAAGAACTATGCTAGTTGCTGCAATATTTAACCAATAACCAATGAAGACCATCCAATATATAGGAGAGGAGTGTGAAGAAAATAGGAGTTAAAGCGCATGAGGGAATAAGTGTGAGTGAGAAATTTAAGAATTAATGTGCATGAGGGAATAATTGTGAGTGAGAAATTTAAGAATTAATGCGCATGAGGGAATTATGAATGAGAGTGTATGCGCATGGTGAGTTAAATAATGGCTAAGATGTATGGAGGATAATTTTATCTTTCCAATGCATGTTACATTGCTAAATTTGGCCAAGGGATGAGGGAGTTATGAGTTAAATAGAAATTCGCCCTATTTTTTAGGGATTTCCTAAAATTTAGGAATTTTACATTTAAAAGCAATTTAGGGAGAATTTTTAGAAACTGGTTGCAAGGAAAGTGAGAATATGGAAAGTGAGAGGAATAGAGTGAGAAAATTTAGCCTTGAGTGACTAAACTTTCTCTAGACAATGCCACCTTGCCCATCCACCACCTCTTTAGCTTAATTAATTCTCATTTAATACATAATCCTTGGAAAATGCACCCTTGGTCCATGATGCCATGTAGATGCCACATCATCCTAATACTCTGCCAATCGAAATCTAAGCTTGCCACTTGTCACTGTTGGAGATGACGATGACTGCTAAAAATCGAAATTTCCAAAAATAGCCATCTGGTCCCAAAAATTTGAAACTTGTCAAAATTGACCCAAACTCTCCACAAATGGTTGGAATGACTAGGAGACCACCATCATGTGTCTACTGCTAAAAATAGAAGCTGCTAAAAATAGAAAGTCATCACATGTCCATGATATTATACTCATTGGATACGATTTTCCGCAAGGAAACTAAATCCACAATCAGAATCGACTTGCGAGCCCTAGTGCTCAACCTGCTAAAAATAGAAATTTGTGCCAAATCATCCCGGAAAAGGTCCAAAAGACTCAAAATGTCTCAAGGATCAATAATGTGTGCTCAAAATATGAATCTAGGGCCTCGAGCTCAAACTGTTAAAAATAGAAATTTCTTGCATGTCGCCCAGAAAAGTGTCATTGGGCCTAGAATCATGCAACAACCAACCATCCCTGTATGCTCAGAACTGCTCCAAACTGTCAAGAGATCCACTCAAATAGTGTCTCCTAAAAAGTAGCAAAACCTATTGTATGTAGACATCTCTCTCAAATGCATGGGAAACCAAGCTAACTCTACCTCTGAACAAAATAACCATGTATCGATCATATACCTATCTCTGATGGGAACCAACCTCTAATAACCACATGTGCTAAACTCTGGGAGAATCTCAGAATGCCAGCTAAACTAGTGCATGCTCGCTCTTAACACTCAAGATTTCCAAGGGTGGAAATCTAGGAGTTAACAATGGCAACTCAAGGGGACGAGATCTCCCTGTGGTATGTCGAGAGCCATATGAATCTCTGTGTCTGCAACAATACTGCTATGTGAGAACTCTGTAAGATGTACCAATGATGCTCTGAAAAGATATGTACCAAAATATACTCTTGTAAATGTGTGGAAGGAAAGGGGGCCCTATACGCTGACAAAGAAGATCCTGTAAGTAGACATGTGATACCAAAGCCTATCCAATGGGCCATTGAGTCAAATCAATATAACACCTCCACTGAAACACAAGGGCTCTCATCCAAATCCGCTACCTGCTACCACCTAATATGTACACTCCTCCCCGCAGTAAATGTGTCGATGTCGACACAAGGGAGAGAGTCACTTAATCAAATGTCAATAATGTAAACACCTGTCAAGTGCGAAGGAACACCACCAATAATGACAATGGGTCCTAAGGTACGAGCACAACCTGTCACTGTGAAAGATGTTCTGAAGTCGAACAATGACAAGGATCATCCAATCAAAACCCAATGATACTCGGCCTTGTCGGATGTGAGATAATCACCAATGAGGCTAACAGCTACCAAGTTGCTCTACTTTTGAGTCATTCGTATATAATGTGTTAAATTCGATACAGGATGACCTGCTAAAAAGAAGAGCAATGATGTCTCTCTTCCCTCGGCGCAAAGTGATAACTCAAGAAGATCAAGATGAAAGAACCAGGTACCATATCCCTATTATTGGATGAGGGGGGAGACTAACTCAAAGCAAAGGACTTAGCGATAAGAGATGAGGAGGCAAGACATAAGATGACTCAAGACACTCCTATGTCTCCTCAAACTACCCATTCTAAAGACTCAATGCTTCAAGAACATGTAATGTTCCCAAGCCAAACTTTTTGCTTGGAACACTAACTGCTCACTGTTTGTATGTTTGCTTATGTGTTTGCAGGTTTACTCATGGAGTTGCACATTATGGTTTATTTGATGTTGATTAAGCAATGGAACAATAGATCTAAAGCATATATGATAAACAAGACAAGATACAATAAAGAACACCAGTATAGGACCAATAATGTCAAATCTGACCTTTATTTAGATAGTAGATAGATCCTTGAACAAGAGATCTGCAGATCTAGAAGAAAACCCCAATAATATCAAAGATGGGTTACCAGTCGATACAATAATAAGCGATACAATGATAATAGCCTCCCAAAGGCTTCTTGAAGAGAAGATCCAAGCCTCCAAAGGCCAACAGCTGCAAGAGAAGAATGAAGAGATGAGATCCTGATCCAATATGCTGAAAAACCCCTCCAACTGGCTGAGTTGCACACTATCCTGGCTGCTGATGAACCCCTAAGTTTCGGCCCTCCTCTTCCTGTGCTCCAAATGCCTCCAAACTTTCTTGGAATGTAGATCGAGCTAGTAGAATCCCCTTGACCAAGTTTCGAGCTGAGTGGAGTTCTGCCCCTCTAACTGAGCAAACCCTCAACTAGTTTGCGCCCCCTGGTTGACTGAATCACCCAGATTTCGTCCTCACCTCTAGGAGCCTTCAACTGCCACCAAAATCTCCAAAATGATAGATCGGGCCAATACAAACAAGCTGGTGAAATCTCAAGATGATCTATGAAGATCCGGGCCACCAAATAAAGGAAAACTCTTCTTCCAGTGTGCCCCTCTCTCCTCCAAGTCGTGCCAAGCTCCAGGAAATAAACTGTTGGGATAACCTCCTCCAGAATAGACTAGAAATGATGCCAGGGACCATACACAGAAAACCCAGATGCTCCTTTGCCAAGAAGCCCCTTCCTGTCCTCAGATCAAGCTAAACTCCTCAATGTGGTGGGCCCTCCTTGCTAGAAACCCCCTAGGTTGCGCACTAGCTTGCTTTTGCCACTAGATCAGACTCCCGTAACACTGTAGAATGGTGTGGGAGGATTATTTCACCTCCGGTACCAAGCTTGGATCAAGGAAGGTGGAATCTTTCACCACCGAGTTGATCTCTAGGGTTTTAGACTCAAAACCCTCAAAACTTCTTGTGCTCAAGAGCTCCAATGCAAAATATGATAATAATCCAAAATGCCTTAGAAGTGCACCCTACCCTTTATTTTATAGCTCCAGTCTATTCCTCTGTTGAGTTAATTAACCCTAGAGTTAACTCTTTAACTTAACTCACCTTTTCTTTTCTTTCGTTAAGTTACCCTTTTTCACACAAAGTCAACTCAGTAATATAATGTTGTGTTTCGGAAGTGTCTTTTGGTTGACTTTGTCCCCATGATGCATGAGACTATAGTCTAGTGGGGATGGCTAGACTATTGAGTCTCTCCAGACCTCTTCATCAAGAGGTGGGGGACATTACAGAACATGACAAACAAGACCCCCATCCAAGCTCACTCTAATAATAGACATAAAGCCTCGGCATGTGAAGGATTTGACATTCAAATTTTATCCCAGGAGTAACAGTTATGGGCAGCCATTTATTCCAGAAAAGAAAGACACACAAGACACGACCAGATGTTGATATAACTAGGCAAAAAATTAACGACACTTATTAAAAAGATTGAAGTGAATACTGAAGGGAAAAAGCACTGGAAGGAAAATGTAGATTGTTGTCCTAACTACTAAAAATCAGCAAGAATGAAAGACTGAAATGACAATGCGGAAAGGAAGAAAGGAACTACCCTAGACCCAAAAATTTGTACGAAAATAGACCATGATGAAATCATCATACTCATAGGACCAATGTAACCATGCAACCAAATGTTCAGTCAGACGAGAGAGGTCAACAAAGTCAACCTTCCAAGGGCACCAATCGTGAAATCTCATATGACCCAAAGTTGCCTTAATGTACTTGTTGGTGAAGCCATAACTGAAGGGTGTCAGTTGACTAAAGGTTGGTTGGGACTTAGAACATGGTATTTCAATAGTAACAAGCATGAATGCATGAGAGTCGAAACTCTTGGCATATACCTGTTGAAATACCTCCATCATTCTGAGCTCAACTAGGTCATAGTGAACTTTGATATCTAAGCTCCGATCAATCTCAGGATCCTGAAGAACAACCTCGAGATGCAAAATAGTAGGCAAAGTGTAAGGGACATCATCCTTCGATTGAACCAAAAGTGGCTCTTCCTACTGTAATGGTATCTGATCAAGTTGTTCCTGGACCACCGTTGTGATAGGAAAGGATGAAGCCTCTACTAGGATGGGCAAGGATGAAATTCCCTATTGACTGATCTCTACTTGGTTAACATGTGGTTCCTCCTGAAATTTTTCATCTTCACTAATGGGATGAACCAATGAACACTCTTGAGTATTCAAATCTTCACCTTCATCTTCTTGGAACTATGCATGTGACTCAAATGGTGTAGTTGTGGGTTCCGACTCATCTAAATTTGAGTTATCACCCTTTTGTTCATCTCAAGGAACTTCATACGGTGCAAGTTGTGGTCCGTCTTCAATAACACAAACTTCTTGCACTTTTATAACAACCAATGGTTGAAGATCATCGAGTGGAGTTACCTTCACTAGTTGGTCTGGAACATGGATCGAAGGGAGTTCACAAGCTGCAAGATAATTTATTTCTAACTTGATAGCAACAGCTTGCGCTTCCTCCAGATTTTGAGGGTCTTCATTGCTAAGAAAAACACCAAAAATACCATCAAATGCCTCAAGATAATAAATCAAAGCAGCAGCTTCATTAGGCCTTACTCTGTTAGGAATTCAATTGTAAAATTTGGAAAAACAAGCGTTTAATTGGAAAATAGTTTCACTTTCATGCTTTTTAATAATTGAAAAAATTGTGCATAAGAAGAAAATGTCCTGTGTATTTGCCCATCTCTCAGTGAATTTCTCCTGGAAGGAATCCCATCCATTAATGGAAGCATCAGGAAGGGACTTGTACCATGCTCGTGCCTCCCCCTCAAGGGTCGACACAAACATCCTCATGTTCAACATCAAAATCGCCCACCACTTGTAAAAATTTATCCAAGTTATCCTCATCTGATTCTCCCAACCTCTCTGCAAACAAACATATGTGTTTAAACCATTTATGTGCAAGTAAGTCATGAGGATAATCTGGGAATGCAGCAAAACTTAGTGGGTCAAAGGCAGAAAATCTCACCTTACTGGTGGCCTCACAGTTGCATCCATATTGTTAGTCTCGGACAAAAAAAAGCACATCTATTACCCTACTACTAGTTCGAGATGGAAATAAAACAAAAGATGAAGAGGT
>SNQJ01S0305141.1:0-10222 GCA_010110895.2 Picea sitchensis | reverse complement strand
TGCAATGGCATAATCATAATACACAAATGCAGCATATAATGAACACACACACACAGACATGCATATAGTGACAGAAAATGCAGGAAAAACTGCTCTGTATTAATAATGGCAAATGCCTGTATATTTTACAAGGTGTTCCCCGAGCTCTCCCTCGGCTCCTCTGCTCTACATGCAGATTCTACTACCCAACTCTCTCAAATGAGATCTCCAAATCTCTTTTACATGAGGTGGCTCAATCGAGCGCTTCCCTCCAGGATTTACCTACCCTATTGATTTACCATCAATGGACTGTCTAGTCTGCTATCCAGAACTAGATCTCAGCTGATCTATAATAAATGCCTATCTTATCTACAGCCTGCGCAAAGACATGTCATTCATGGCTCACCAGCCTAAGACATTTATTTACATTCAATTCAAATTCAAAATGAGGTTGCGCCTCCCTTTCAGCCCTGCATGAGTGTGCGCTGACGTGGCTGACTGGCTGGCATGGAGAGATGCTTCTGCATCACCCAATTTTATTTTATTTTAACAAGAATTGGAAAGGATATATTGATTGGTGTGGATGAATCCACTGATATTACAAAAAAACAGACATGGACTGTATCAGAGTTCTTCTCAGAGAGGGATGATCACAAAAATGGGGATGATCAAACAGAGAGTGACATCCCCTTTTGTTTACAAAAAAAATGTGTGAAGAGTTTCCTGAGTAGATTCTACAAAAGGAGCCGCTTAAATACACATAATGAAAATACATAAAGATGATTGAGAGTAAGAGGTGACTAGTTTAGAAATTCTTTTCCACCTTAGGTTGCTACACATTACTCCTGAAGTCTGGGAGAGGCTCATTCAAATCTGGCACTTGGTTAATCGAATTGGACTAGACGTTCCTCAAGTAGCCTTGTTGGGCTTCTGAGATGCTTGTGGGGGGATGAATAACATCTAGATAGTCCAGTCTGTGTTGTAGAGTGTCAATCTACAGACAATTGGCATCAATTTGGCTTCTATGTGCATCACTTTCATCCTGAAGCTTACTTATCAAGAAGTGGTGTTGAGATAATGTTTCCATCTCAAATACTCGGTTGGAGCTCAACGCTCCCAATTGTTCTTGTAGGTTGCTACATCCTCCACATTCGGCCTCCCAATTGTCCTCGGGCCAGGTATCTGAGGTTTCCTGTGCAGTATTCTCTTGCTACATTTGACTGTTGCCAAAAGATAGGCTGGACTTGGCCAGCTCCTGTGGGTTCTGTATATGGCCTAGGGAAAAGATAAGACGTGAGGCAGCTTGGTGTTTGGAGGGACGACTGAGAGGCTGAGAGCCAGGATGCGAAAGGGGGAGTCGAGGGGTTCTTAAGAGCTAAAAGATCCAACAAGAGAAAGGTGGGGGGAAGAAAATAAAAATGAGGGCACACCAGGCTCTGAAAATGAGCATATCAGAGAACAAAGCAACCCAAGAAACTCGCAGAGCAAGGACGGCTACATATGCAGAGCAAGGACGGTTGCATGTTTGCTAAGGGAGGAAATGACAAATGGTCCTGCGGGTTTGTGGGAGGAGTCCTGTACAGGGTACCAACCGATGCCATGGAAGTGAAACTAACACCAGGGGAGTTGAACTGACGTGGGGGGTGAGAGTCCCGAACATCAAATCCACACACACGAGGCAGGGAGTTTGGATTTCCCATGTAAGAGAGATATTTCACGTTGTTTGGAGGTAAGGCCACCTTTTGTGTTCGAGGGAGATGATCCATGTGTGGCACATGCCATATGGTGTGCCTACAAGTGGTTGCATGGACAACTGAAAGCGTCCACGTGGAGCTGTCATGACTGCCATTGTGAGCATCTGGTGGGCCCAAACTATATTGGTTGAGAACGCCCCCTTTCCTCCAAACTTGGGTGGGCCTGTCGTGATTCTTAAACATGTGGCTGAGTGGTTTACTTGAACCCCTTGGGAAGGGGCTCCTTTGACTGGCCTTTTTTCTCTCTGGGGAGCTCATTAATACATGGGGGTTGGGATTGAAACTTCGTCAATACTAACTGTGCCAAGATTTTTTTCTATAGTTGCATTGGCCATCTTGTTGGCTTCGCTATTATTGCCTCGAAGGATATGAAAGAATTTGATTTTGATTTCCCTGGAGTCCAACCAGGTTTTGTCAATGATTTAATTTAATTTGGGGTCTTTGGGGTTTTTTCCCTTAACCATCAGTCTTATTATGGTATTGGAGTCTCCTAGGACAACAAGCTTTCGTATTCCCTTGGAATGGGCCAGTTGGACTCCCTTTAAAAGTGTGTAGGCCTCAACTTTGTTGTTAGTTTCGGTCACTAGATTCCAGTGATAACTAGAAGTTGTTTTTCCCCCAAGATCATACAGAATCCCCCCCACACGTGCCTCCCCTGGGTTTCCCTTAGAAGCACCATCAAAACAGAGAGTATGGGTTATTTTCTTTCAGATCCAAAGGTATATGTTGAGAATGTTATGAAGATGCCAGCTTGATCTTGGGGTTGCATTGGAATGCATAAAAGTCCTGAAATTGAAGCTTTCCATCCAGTCCTTTTCCTGGGCGGTCTAGTTTGTTGTGTCTTCTATTTTTAGAGGTCTAGAACTTATGGCTTCAGAGAGAAGAAACGTTTCCTTAGAAACTATTGTTTGAGGGGGGGTGACCTTACCTTGGAAAATTTTCCTGTTTCTTGTTTTCCAGATCTGCCAACATAGAAATTTTTCCAGCGCCCACCACACTCGTTTCAGAACTAGCTTGTCCTTGAAGGAGTCTTGGTAATACTTGTCCCAATTCCCCGGGCTGGGGTGGGGGGAATAATTCCATTGTATAAATCTAGCTAGGTCCTCGAAGGCTAGTGTCCAACAACTTTTTGCAAAGGAGCATTCCCATAACAAGTGGCTGATATCTTCTTGGTTGTTTTGATAGACTGGGTAGATGAAGGGGCCAAGGAAGCCTCTCTTCATGAGGTTATCCCATGTTAAGATCTTTCCATGGAATAGAGTCCAAGTGAAGAAGTCAATTTTGGGGAGGGAGTCTCGATTCCAAATGTTTTTCCATTTAGCTGAGGATTGGTGACCGTCCATGCTATCGAGGAGTTGGTTGTATCCTTGTGTGACTGAGTATCCCTTGTTTCCCCATCCCCTGTTGTCTGGTCGGGTTTTTTGGATGGGCGCTTCCCCTTTTAGAAGCCTGATCAGGCATTCAGCCTGTTCTTTTAGTTGTTGCGGGACATCCCCCAAGTTCCAGTCTCTCCATCTTCCATTGTCATTCCAGGATGAGATGTCATATAGAGTATGCTTGCTCAGCCCTAACATCCAACCTTTTAGTTCCATGATATTTTCCTCGCTAGAGTTGGCAGTCACCCCAAAGATCTGATCCTGTTAGATTTTATTGATTTCCCATTTCCCGGAATCCAATATAGGCGTTCTCTGAAGAAGGGAGCGGTTCTCTTTATTAGCTTCCAGATTTGGGATCCTCCTTGGTGAATTTTCAGATTATCCATGCTTCTTTTTATTTTACCTAGTCTGTATTTGCTTATGATCACTTGCTTCCACCAATCATTGTCCCCTGAGATTATCCTCCATAGGAGTTTGGATCCCATTGTAGAGTTAGTGATTTTGGGGTCTCGAATGCCCAGGCCTCCCCTAGATTTTAGCTGGGTGATTGTTTCCCAATTTACCAGGTGGAATTTTTTGTGGTTTGAGTTTCCTCCTTGCCACAAAAATTTGTGCATGAGCTGGCCCATTGGTTGAAGAATTCCCTTTGGGGTGAGAAGGGTAGAGAATTGAAACATGGGTAAAGGCAAGAGGACATATTTGATCTAGACCACCCTACCAGCTTGGTTTAGCCATCGTGATCCCCAGTTTTCCATCTTTTCCCTAATATTTTGAAGGAGGTGGTGCCAGAGTTCTCCGGGAAGCGCTTTAAGGCAGAGGGGGAGGCCTAAATACTTAAAGGATTTCAAGTCTTGGGTAATGGAGAAGCCCAATATTTGAGTTATTCCATCTCTGATAACTGTCGAGACATTCCAGGTATAGATCTCACATTTTTATTTATTTAGAGATCCCCCCGAGACGATGAGGAAGGTATCCAGAACTTAGAGGATTATTTTGGCTAGAATTTTGAAAGCACCGCTCAACAGTATTGTGTTGTCTGCAAACTGAGAGTGGTTTAGTATTTTCACTCCTTGGGCGATTTTTATTCTAGGTATGTTACCAGAGGTGCTTTCCCATTCGAGGCTTCTCTTTAGCGATTATTCCATGATCACATAGAGTATGGGGGAGAAATAGCATCCCTGCCTTAAATCCATGGACACCTTGAAGAAAGAACCCGGTCTGCCTTTTATGAGGGGCGCTATCCAGGGAGACTCGATGCATGAGTTGTTCCAATTCATGAAGCTCTGGATGAAGCCAAACTTGTGCATGAATTTGAAGAGAAAATTGTGTTCCACTCTATAAAAATCATTCGCCATGTCAAGTTTTATAGGCATTCTAGAATCCCCCCGAATGTTGCTAGCATGGATTGCTTCTTGGACGAGGATGTAGTTATCCCAAATCTGGCGCCCTGCAACAAATCCTCCCTGGTTTGGAAGAATTAACGAGTTGAAGAGAGGGTTAATCATGTTTGCTATTATTTTGGACAAGATTTTATAGGATATGTTGTAGAGAAAGATGGGTCTAAAGTGATTTAGGGAGGAGGCTCCATGTTCTTTTGGGATGAGAGCCAGGAAGGAGGAGTTTGTTGCTCCACCCAGTTTTTTGTCTTTGTGAGCGAAGCAGATCATTCTGGTGAAGTCTTTTTGAATGATGTGCCATCACGTTTTGTAGAAATGAAGAGTAAAATCGTCTGGGCCTGGGGCTTTGTCATCTTTGAATTGGTTCAGGGCTCTGAGAATTTCTTCTTCCTCTATGGGTCTGTCAAGGGTGTATTTATTGGCCTCGGTAATATTAGAGGGGATATGCTGAAGAAAGAGATCAGAGAGATGATCCTCGTCTTTGCTAGAGGTTGTATAGAGGGAGTGGAAGTGGGAGGAGGCGTGTTTCTTAATTTGGTCAAATTCCTGAAGGATTTCCCCTTCCCGGTTTTTAAGCTTGGAGATTTGATTGGACCATTTTCTGACTTTGGCTTGGTTGTGGAAGAAGGTGGTGTTTTGGTCGCCTGCCTTCAACTAGAGGCTTCTAGATTTAAGCCGCCAAGCCATTTCTTCTTCTGCTTGAGATCGGAGATAATCTTTGTGGAGGGATTTCTCTTGGATGAGGAGATTTTGTTGAATCTTTGTACCTTCCATTTCATCTTGAAGGGCCTCCAGTTGGGACTTTTTGACTTGTTCTTTGTTATGCAGATTGATTTTGGCCCAACTCTTTAACAGATCTTTGACTAATTTGAGCTTCTTCTCCCATATGTAGTTTGAAGAACCTGTGATCCACTGATTCCAGGTCTGAGCAATTGATTGAAGGATCTCGGGTTTGTCCAGCCAGAGAGGATTTAGTTTGAAGGGAATTGGGCCCCAGTTCTACTATGATTCGAAGGTCAATCTTATGGGGTGATGATTCGAGCTGGCCTAGGGAAGATTCATTGAGCATGGCTTGTCGAGGAGGGCCAACAAATCACTGCTGATCAAGAATCTATCCAGTCTGGATGCAATGTGGTCGGGACCTGCTTTTCTATTGTCCCGGGTAAAGATCCCTTTACTTGAGGGGACATCATAGAGGTCTGGGTCTGAGATGATATCCTCCAATATTTACCGTAATTTGTCTCTTACCACCGATCCTCCTCTTTTTTCCATTGCAGCTCTGGTTGTGTTGAAGTCTCCTGGGATAAAGAGGTTCTGGGAGGGGTTTCCTTGGCGATATCTATCATAGATTACAACATTCAATTTTTTCATTGTAATTATTTGGTATGTAAACGTTGATGATAGAGAAGAGCATACCTGAATTTTTATTAAGAAGGTTCACCCTGATCCAGAATTGGGTTTGTGTTTGTGCTTGCAAATCAAAATTTTCCCTTTTCCATAGGATTCCTATTCCACTTGAGGCCCCTCTGGAGATCACTCCACGCCCGCCACAATTGTTCCAGATTTTTTGAAGGTCGTTGAGGGTTTCCAGCTCCCCCAATTTTGTCTCCTAGAGCATGAGGATTGAGGGTTTTTCTATCTACAACAGTTTTTTGAGTTCTTCTTTCTTGTGATTACTGCCTAATCCCCTACAATTCCAAGAGACGATTTTCATCATTTATCAAGGTGTTTGGGTGCCCCCCCTCTTGAGGGCTATGATCTTGTTCCCTTGTGTTGGGTTTCTTCATTCTTGCCAGCTTTTCCATCTTTCTTTAAGGACTCCTCAATAGTTTTTTGGATCCCTAATTCCTTTTCCCTATCTGTTGTTGATTCCCTTTTGTTTCTGTATGATTTCCTTCCAGGCTTCTTTCTATTGGTGGTTTGGGTTAATTCCAATTCAGACTCACTTTCTAAGGAGTCTCATCCCTCTTCTTCTGATATTTCTAGGTTTTCCATATTTTGAGTATGAGGAAATTGTGCGGGTTCTTCGCTTAATTCTGATACTTCTTTATTCTTCATTGGGGCCACGTCAATTCCTCTTTCTTTCTCTTATGGTCCTTTCCCATTGATTTATTCCTGGGGTTCCTTGTCTTCGGGTAGAATATCACCTTGGTTGAGACCAACAAATCAGTTGTGGCTTGGTTCTCCCTTTTGAGGGGATCTAGGGATCTTTTCTTTTGGCTCAGGAGGCTTTTCCCTTTTATTTTGTTGCGGAGTTTGTTGAGTTTTCCCATTTGGCTTCTTCCTTTTGGGATTCTACCACTGGTTTTTATTGGGATATTGATCTTGTGTATATTTGGCTTGGGGACAGGATTTAGCGAAGTGTCCATATTCGTGAAAGATTTTACATTTGAATGGAATTTGTTCATAGTCAACTTGTTGGATGTAGGACCATCTATCCAGATTTAGTTGTATTCCTTCTGGGAGACCCTTTTCCAGATCCACTTCTACACAGAGTCTAACACAGGCCTGAAGGCCGTCCTTTGTCTCAGCACGATCGATGCACTTGCTTAGGGTGTTTCCTATGTTTCGTATTGTTTCATCGTTCTAGCAGTGGAGTGGTAGAAAGGACAGCCTGACCCAAATTGGAACTGTAGAGGGGATGTCATTTTCTGGACTGAAGTCCCAATTGTTACTTACCCTGCGACCTCTTTATACTTTATAGTTTTTTTTTTTAACAATGATTTACCTTACCTACCTTGACACTCTTGTAACCTCGCAAAAAATTCATTTATTTTAATATTATTTCTAAATAACCATGCTTATCCTAAGTTATTTCTCTTTAGTTTTGGGTACACCTCCCAATGGCACATGGTATTCAAGGCATTTTATGTGTGGGCACATGGCATTGAGGTGGAACCATCCCTTCATGACATGTGGCAGTGACGTGGACCTACCCATGTGTGACATATGGACTGACATAGATGACTGGAAAGTGACATGGCAGGTTACTAGGGGCTGATTGGATGTGATATGTCAGGAATTTACATGTTGATTATGCAATGACTGGGCAACCACAATATTACTAAGTCATGAATTTTTATAAGTAACAAGAGATACACTAATGGCTCTGTAATATCCTTTGTTTCACATGAATGATAAAGAGGGAGAAATTAAATCAAGGGTTAATATTGATCCACGAGCCATATCGATGGTTGTTGAGCAACAATCTCCTAGAGCTCATAAATCATGATCCATATGTATGTTTAGGTGAAACGATACCACATTGGAAATGTAATTTGATAAGGAGGACAATGGGATAGGTTTCAATGGATAAATTTGGACATAATGTTTCTAGAAATTAAAATATGTGTCAGCTATGTTTTCATGACTTGCTGAGAAATTTGCTTGGAAGCTCGACTTCCCAAGGCTATAAGTTGAGATACAAACCTCAAAATTCGCTCAAGAGGACTCATTGGAAATCTAGGATAATGAATATTACTTATATAATGGCTTCCAAGACTGAGAAGTCAATTATCATGTTTAGAAAATTAAAATCTAGTCTACTTTTTTAGACYGTTAGTTTCACATTTTGGAAATAAAGTTTATTTGTTTTTTTTTATAAAATGTTGAAGTGGGTCCCATTTGGAGGCACAAATTTCAATGACCTAAATTAATTAATGAGAATTTAATAAAGAATTAATTCAAAAAATAAGAAACATGTGGAAACTTATAGAAGAACATAAACCCTAACTACTTCAGGGAAGCATTAGGAGCATATTTAAAAGAAAGAGAGTATCATCAAAGGGGGGAATGGTTTTGGGTTAGAAGTTCAGATCATTAAGAGAGGTCAGATTGTCAAGATAGAATTGTTCATCCTTCAATACACAACCAACATTTCATCTGCAAATATAGATCTCCATTTTCTTGTTCTTTCTTCTTCTACCCAATTTCTCTCAAAGTTTTGTGTTTGTACATCAGATATCAACCATAAAGATGAGTTTTTTAGTGTTATTTTCTTTTATTCTTCCAAGTCTCTTCCTAAAAATATCAATAGGAGTATTTTACAACTATATATGTGGCTGGTAATTTAATCCATGATTTTTAAGATGATTCATGGAGGTTTAGTCCTTGCATTTGGAAAGATTCACTTATGAGCATTAGTCAATTGGTTTAATGAAATGTTGTGTAATATATTTATGTATTAAACTCCACATAGAACTACTTCAAGGTATAACTTTAATAAATTCTCATACTTTGGGATTTTTTAGTGCAATATTTTTGGAGTATGCTTATCAAATTCTTTTCAGTTTTGAATGCAAAACTCATTAAAAGTTCTCTGAAGTAATAAACACAATTTCACTCTTTTTATTGTCAGAAAATATGATTGCATATTCTGCTTACATGTGTTTCAGAAGGATGTTATAATGAAGTTGAACACACAATTATTTTGATATCGAAGCCTTTCATTATATTTTTATTGTAAAGAAAGTTGATTGGTCCATTTCCAAGCAAATGTTATACTCAAAGAGCAATCTGGCTATCCAGAACCATTTTACGTATAAACTAAAGCAATAAATATTTGGGATATGTTGTTTAGCATTCTCCAATTTGAAAAATAAATCCAAGAACATCAAGCTACATCTTTCATATTATAACAGAGGAGTACCACCTCTATAAAAATGAAGGGGGATTTTATCCTTATGAGGTTGTTGTTTGGATATTGACAAATATGAACATGAACATTTTTTGTGACCATGATGGGGAACAATTTATTTTCAATATATTTGAGGTTTTGTTTCAAATCTGATTGAGGAACCAAAGTCTCCATGGTTCAAAGTTTCAAAAAGAAGATTCAAGAAGACTGCAACTTGTTCTAGAAGCATTCAGATATATTCAGAGATATTTGAATGAACTCAAAGATAATGTTCTTGGATCTTTGGGAAAATTCAAATATCATAACCTTTGAATAATAAAGAACCAACAAATATTTGATAGGATGAACTCCTTGGTGATTCCATTGAAATACCTCTTAAATGGATGGACGTCTCCATTGGAAAGATTCAAAAATATCAAGAAAATATTCATGGTGGCTCCACCAAGGAATTTCTTTCATGTTATGATGCTCCTTTTCCTTCTCCACCAATCCCACCAATGGATTTTCAAGATGCAACAAAGAGAGGTACTCAAAGAATGAGGAGACTACATAAAATCCCTTTAAATATGTAAGAAGTAGATTTTCAAATGCATGCCATCCCTATTGAAAAATTTTCCACATTCTTTGGGAATACTTTAGAGGACGCAGAGTAACATTTGTTTACTTTCAAAAGTACATGTGACGCTTTCAATATCTCAGAAGATAATGTTACATGTTGATTATTTGCACAAACTATACATGGGAATGATCGTAAATGGTTCTTTACATTGCTTCCTATGACCATTACGGATAAGGAGAAAGATGAAAAACTTTTCAAATGGGGAAATTATCATCTAGCAAAAGATAGCAAAAATCATGAGAAACCATTGAGATTTTATTTTATTGAGTCATGGTTCCAAAGCATTGTTGGCCAAGCAATGTAATCAGGTTTTGGGAACACCTGGCTCAATTTTACTTCAATACACTTTGGGGATGTTCTTCACCCTTTTATAGAAGCCCCAATACGTTCCTCAGGTCAGGATTTCATTCCACAGTTCAGATGGATACTTGAATGGCTCCATTGGAAATATACTTAAACTT
>SNQJ01S0305140.1:0-10178 GCA_010110895.2 Picea sitchensis | reverse complement strand
TATATTACATATTTTCATGTTCCTAGGAGATTAAACCAAATTACAGATACTCTAGCTAATCGAATTTTAGATTGGCATCTTGAACACATATGAAAGAGCGTTGACATAAGCATGTAAATACATTTTTGCACACGTGATCCATAAGATACAAAAGATAAAAAAAACATATATAACATCATAAAGTATCCATATTACATAGATGGATGCAAGGGCCTCAAAAATAGAACCAATAACGAGTCACAGGGCTTATGCCCTCAAAACATATATACAAGTAGTGCTCGTGGCACGTAAAAATTCTAAATAGGTTAAGGGCCTATGGGCCCTATTATAATAATCCATAGCATGGGATAAACGCCTAAACAATCGGACCCACGTCTGAGGTGCCCCCCCTACATGAGGCTGCATGGATGGCGACAGGTCCTCTATCTCTGCCATCGGGACTGTGCGAGTGAGTAAAGTGAAGTTCCGCTCAACTCGTCTAGGTACCCTCTTAGCCTCCCCGGCTGGGAGGTTTCCTGCTACTGTTGGTCCCCCGACAGCGACAACTATGACTTCTGGTCGAGGACGACGGCTGTTTCATGCAAAATTAGTAGGTCGCACTGGTCCCACATCTGCATGCAACAAATGTATATCCATCAAATACTCTGGCATATAAACAAATGATATATATAACAAAATGAAATAAAAATTACATATGCAACAAAAAAAACTATAAAGGTGGAGACTTACCCATCTCCCCTCGCTCCTCACCAGGAGGCACGGGTATCTCAGGATCTCTAGAAAAGTTCATCCCTGCATATGGGTAATCCTCGATCATAGGAATCTGTTGTGAGAACCATGAAAAAAAGTCATCATCGAAGGACTCATTGGTCCTTCCACCACCCTGTCATGGAAGTAATAATACCCATCTACATATAGCAGGAAACGAGGCCTGATGTCCTCGTACCACTTCCCGAGGACTAAAAATCGGAACTCTCTCAAAGAAGAATGAACACAAAATCGTCCCGAACCCAAAGTTCCTCTGTTTTCACTGTCGGAAATCTGTCAATTGCCTCTTCATACACTCAAGTAGTGTGGTACTCCAGTCAAAAATATGTGCATTCAAGCACTGGATAACATAGTTCATCTATGCGTGAGACGCCTGATGCAAGGCTACTGAACCGATAATCTGCCCAATCAGCAATAATATCGCCTACAACGATAGGTCAGTGATATTACTAATGGGCACCTGGGAGATCAAACGATTAGTCCCAGCCTCACAGTGCAGGGCTATCAAGTCCGCTATATTAAGAGGCCCCATTGGAAATGTCTTGAAATTGAATGGTTCCCCTCTCCTTGAGAGGCCATTCAAAAAATAGATATCCTCAGTGGTGGGCACTAGTGATTGCCCCTCTAGCAGAAAGGCCTCTGCATCAGGGTGCCAATATTCAATCAAGGCATTCAGTAGCCTCGATTGCGCTCGCATAAATGGACACAGGAAGAACTTAATCAAAGCACATTGCATCAATGCAGCCATGACATTCAGATCTCCTGCAACCAACTCACTAATTGCTTCATGCTCCCTTTCCCTCCAATGGACATACATCCTTCCAAAACAACTAATTTAGGAGGGTCAGTGACTGCTCTTTAGTTCTTTTTGACAATAAAAGGGGGTCCACACGTGATGTCAAGGTGATAGTCACGTGTACACATGGGCATGATTTACTCTGCCTGAGTGTACACACGGCCTGTCCAGAGATAGTCTGCGTTGACCTAGGGTCGACCTTTTAAAGGTCAACGCCCACCCAAAAAATGAAATCAAAAGAAAAATTAAAGAATTGAATAGCTAGATAGGGGAGTTTGTACTTACTTGGTCCAAGCGGAAGTTCATTTCGTCCATTGTAGCTCCCAGAATCACCATTTTTATCAAATGGGGTCTTTTGGCTCCAAAGTCAATTTCCAAATTAGCAATGGTGATAATGAGCTGCCAGCTTCTATTTATAGACTTTTTGGCCTCTTTTTGTCACTTTTTTGGCCTCCCTTATTAATTTCTTTATACCAAAAATCATTTAGAGTGATTCAGGAGTTATATGGGAGGGATTTGATCGGGTATTGGGACACGTTTTTGAGTTTTGAGAAAATTTTGACGGTCCATGAAATTTTTTCCAAGAATCAACTTGAGCATATAGGTTAGGTTACTACCCTGACTTTTGTGTCTCGTTGTCTTTTTCCTCTGCCATAGGATTGATCCCATTAGGTTGTGACACAGAAACATCATATCTTCTTCAGAAGTTTCGCAACTTGGTGGTAGAGCTTACCAGAACATGGATGCCCTAGATAGGTCCTGGTTGCATTATGGTGTCCATGCCGTCTCTAACACACTGTAGGCTCGAGAGTCCTTATAGTCTTTCCTGAATATGAGTTTGAGCCTCATTTGCATGATTATTCTTCACTCTTAATCTCACCCTCAGGACTCCCAAGAAATAACAGGTCTCCTTTTAAGCCCTTTTCAGACCCTCTAAACATGAAAATATTACCGAGCAATCTTGTGGCCTTTCATGCTCGTTAAACTGAAATATGAAGTCACGTCTGTCCGGCGATAGTTTACCCCTTTTTCAGTCTGGACGGTCAATTGTACGAACAAAGATATACTCTATGGAACTTTCGTTCTTTAGAAGAGTACTCTCAGGTATAATTTTATCCCTTTTTCGGGCCTGAGGGAATAAACTTACGAAGAAAAAAAAACCCCACAGAGTCCATAGTTAAGCTCTTTTCAGACTCCCTAAAATTGAAAATATTTTCGAGTGACCTTATTCTTTCACACTCGTTAAATTGTTCTATAAGAACATTCCTTACGGTGTCCATAGTTAATATTTTTTTAGACTCCTTAAAAATGAAAAAAATAGTCAAGTGATCTTGTCCTTGTCACACTCGTTAAAATGGTTTTGAATCGACATCTAATCAGTGATAGTTTACCCTTTTTCAAACTGACTAGACTATCTTCGAAAAACGTACCCCAATGGAGTCTCCTTTTATGTTTTTTCAAACTCTCTAAATATGAAAAACCACTGAGCTTACCTTCCCTGGGCTCATTAAACTTACATCGAAGGACGTTACCATTGTGTGTTTTGTTAACCGTATTTGCATACCTTATATGCCATCCTTGTAACAATTTGCTTCTGCATCTTAACGCCTTTTGCCCCCGGAGGATTTTTCCCGAGTATCAGTTTACTAGAACATCACTCTTGTCCTTTTGCCTTGAACTAGTATGTTTGCAATACTCGTTCCTCCATTGTAACGTAATATTCCTTTATTCTTTTTCCCAAAATTATTGAAAAAGACAAAAATATCAAATATACCCCAAAAAGAGGAAGGGAAAAGTATTTTCTTTATTGGCAGCATAATGAGTCACCCTTGGATAAATCACATATGTCCGTTAGTTCCTCAGACTATGGGATGTAGTACGGCCTTAGGAAGCTTTTCTTGTTATATAGAGTTGTGCCCTCCACCGTTTGGTTAGCCTTCCAAACATATGGAGAGTTTGCGTTGCCTCCTGCTTTGTAGAATTATGATTAATGCCATGCTACCTAAGTCTCATTATTTTTCGTGCTACTATCCAAGGGAATTTTGTTACCAAGCCTGGGTCGGCCCCTCTGCAATATGTCTCTTGTCCGCATACCCGTCCATCCTGAACATCCAATCAAGTCCTTGTTCAAAATCACTGAAGCCTTCAGTCTAATCATCAAGATTATCAAGTCCATTACCGACGAGTTGTCGAAGACCTCTGGGTAGTGCAGTTGTACACTCATATTACACTCCTACCCGAGTTTTGAAGATTTTGAAGTTGTTTCTCGAGCTCTGAAGATCTCATCTCCAACCATCAAGATGAAACAACTTCTGGAAGATGGATACTCTATATGTATATCTTTCTAATTTCGAGATGTAGCTCCACTGTGTATTGTTCACGACTACTCTTTATAGTTATTTGACATGAATCTAGAGTGTATTTGATTAGTAGCCATGGTTCTATTTTATCCCAAGCATGGGTATGCCCACCTCTGTGAGACATTTTTTATTTTGCAGACGACACCTCCTGGTTCCTGACCCTTGGGCTCAATCATTGGGCACATCAGCAAAGATTGGTAATGTATTTCGGCCATCAGATTCTCTTCTGACCTCACACATTAGGGGGCATCTGTTATAACCCTAAATTGCACCACACATGCTTACCTAGAATAAGGCCAAATCATATCCCTTTTTTTCCAAAGCACTATTGAACAACTCTTTGAAAATCCTCTTTTATAAAGGCCCACACGCCCTAATCCATTACTACATGCGTGTACATGCTGGCTGACCCAAAACAGCCCGCATGGACTGACAAAAGCATGAAAAAAGGAAAGTTTCCAACAGAACAAAAAGCTATGGGTGAGTTAACTGAAACTCCCGGCCATGCATGGCCAAGGGTTCGTCCAAATACCTAGCTCCTTCTAGCCTATAAAAGAAGGGGTAGGGGTCCCATTTGGAGGAGAAAAAATATAGCAAAGAAACTCTAGCCATTTACGTATTCCCATTGTCCCAACCCTTTAGCCTTTCCTTGTCCCAAAGGAGATTCAAAGCAAAGAAGTTGAAGGATAGAAGAAGAGGAGCCCAGGATCAGGTTCAAGGAGTGGTGGCCGATCTCAACTTTTGTAAGTTGACTCATTCTAAGTAATAAAGAGAATTATTTTCCCGTCCCAATTCATGAATTGTTTATAGTTTGATCAGTATATGTTTGGATTTCTAACCCGTTAGTATATAAGTAGCATGCATGCATAGTTTTTGCTTGTCTTGGATGCAGGTTAGCTTTGGAAGGAGTATTGCGAAAAAGTAATCAAGCACAATGGAGGATCGACATCAAACACCAGGAATGAGGTAGGTTGATCTCTCCATGCATTTACTAAGAAAAGGGGATTTAAATCTAGGGATGAAGGTAGAAAGTAATTTCTATTCGATCATATCTGCATGCAAAGTCTGAACTCTATTTTCTAGCCTGTAGGGTGATTTTCCCCAACAACAGACTCAGAAATTAAACAACAGAAAGGAGAATTACCACCACCTAGGGACGAAGAAGACTCATCAAAGAAAAGGAAGGACTCACCTCTGAAATCATTCTCTCGAAAGAAGCCTCGGACCCATGTGACCAATATGCAAACTTCCCTCACATTGGATGACTTTGATTTCATCATTGCAGTAGTGAATGATGCTTCAAAGGAGATAATAGAGAAGCAGGTAGCAAAGAAGGAGTAGATGTATAACCATATAGAGATCGAACTCCAAGGATTTTAGCAGGCACTCCAGTTCAACCACACAGTACAAAACGTGCCTCTGACAACAAGGACAGTAGAACCAGGAGACAAACTAACCCGACTTCACTATATTGATGACATGGTCGAAGCTCACCTTCGATAAGCTCAAGAAAGCACAACATGAACCACCCAGGCTCTGACACAGGTACAGGGAGTACTTGTCAAGTAGCGTAGTGATGCCAAAAGAGAAAACATTTCTCTTCAAGTACAGTGGGATAAAGAGAAAGCAAAGCTACAACAAAGCAAGGAACAATTGCTCGCAGAGCAGCTTGAAGTAAAGGAACTAGTCAATAGAGCACTCCGCTCTGTGACCGTTATCAAAGTCCCAACTGAAGAGAGAGTTCCACAGAAGGTGGCCCATCTTGAAGACGTTATACAGAAGCTGCAACAATGCATTGTTGATTTAGAACTCCTCACTGTGCCCGAGACCCCCCAAGAGATAAGAGACTAGCGAGAAGAAAATGATCAGAGCATAGTTGACCGATTGAAAGCTCTTGCCTCAGAGTGCAAGCATCTTAGTAACCAGAGTGCCCAAATATATGAGAAACTTACAAATAATATGTAGTTACAAGCGTTGGAGTCGCAACTCTAGGAAGAAAAGCAACATGCAGATACATTACAGGCACAGTTGAAGGCTCTGTTTGCAGTGGATAGAATGAAACAATCTCATGAACAATGCACAACTCAACAACAAATACACATGATCCAGAGCAAAGTGATGGAAGTCACTCAGTGCATCAAATTGGTGCAAGACAAGGCATGCATATTATTTGTTGAGATCGAAATCCAGAGAGAAGAACATAAGCAAGTTGTCATCACTGCAGAACAATGCTTGGAAGGACCAATAAATGACATAGTGATCCTGAAATTCACCCAGCATGAGGCCAAAATGAAGTAGCAGGTCAATGCAGCTCGAGCCAAGCTTGAGACCTTCGAAGTAGAATTGTGTAGACCATAATGACTTGAGATAAGTCACAGGTGAGTGTTGGGGGCCTATTGGCCCGTGACCAAGTTTTGGGATAACCTAGGTCATTTTGACCTATTTTGGAACTGTGACAGCTAGTCAAAGAAGGACTGCCAAGTGAAGCATATCGGTCCACCTTTGGGCCCCTATTAGGTTTTTTGGGTTAATGTAATGGGAAAGGAATGTCGGCTCGTGGATTTACCCATGCTTAGGACCACTTTTGTAATGTATAAATATATTCTTAGGCTATATAGAAGTAGCAGTTCATCTATGTGATGTATGGGAGACGACTTAGTGCTAATAGTTAGATCTGTGTGATCGGAAGTGAATTGTAAATGCTCTGTGCATGATCATAAGAAGCTTGCAAGGATAAGTGCAAGTTGTTGTAAGAGGCTTTGTGTTGAAGTGTAAGGAAGAATAATCTAGCAAGCTACGGAGATCTTCTTTCCTTTATAAATAAGGGTTTTTGTGCTTTGTGCTATAACTGATGATTGAAGATACTAATAAAGAACAAGAGTTGGTGGATGTAGCCCCTAGGTGGTAGTGAACCACGTAAATCTGTGTGTAACACTCTATGCTTCGATTCATTATGTTTATATTTGCTTATGCTATGTGCTTTTGATATATTCAATTATGCTTTGTACTTCTTAGATATATATGATTATTAGATCTGATGTATATGTGAGTGCTTAGTGCTGATCTGCAGGACCTGATGTGTTACTTTTGCTAAGTGCTGAGATACTATAGATCTAAGTGAATATTGTGATGCTTTGTGCTATCTAAAAAGTAGAATACGAGTTAGATATTAATGGTTGATTGATGCTAAGTGTGATGTAAGTAGTATAATCACAGATCTGTGTCCCAACTAAGGTTGCATACACCTGAGTCTTGCAACCTCCCCTGCCTCTACCTCGGGTGGGACTTCATCTTCTTCGTAGGTGTTTCCGAAAGGGTCCATAGTTAGGGTTTTGTTGGTTCTCTCTTGAGCGTTGAAACCTGGGTCTAACCTTCTGTGACAAGAGTACACACTAGAGAGGCATTGGTACATGATTGAGGCACATCTTAGGTGCATGGTTGAGGTATATTTGTTGAGGTACATGTTTGGTGCATGTCTTGGTTATATTGGTACATGGTGTATTGGATGATTGAGTGATATAGTATATGGTTGAGACACTTGTTATGGTGCATGGTTTATGCATGGTATGATATAATATTGGTACATGGTATGGTGTTGATGTAAGTGGTTGATGTGCATGGTTGGGACATGGTATGATACATGATATGGTACATGGTTGATGTACATGGTTGAAGTGAATGGTTGGCACATGGTATGGTGTTGAGGTGCATGGTTGATGCACGATTTGGTACAGGTTGAGGTGCATAGTTGATGCACAACTTGGTACAAGTTGTGGTGCATGGTTTATGCACTTGTTGTTGTACAGATTGTGGTACCTGTTTACGGTTTGGTACATTCTTAGTAGAGGCATGTGTTGGTGATGTTGGGTATTTAGTTGAGAGGTTGTTGGTGCAATTATATGCATAATAGATTACTAAACATAAATTATCGATCGATATTCATAATCAGTGGATTTGATGCACTATATGTGTTGAGAACAGATAGGTTTCTATGTATGATTAGTATAGCCTTTATAAGAAAACAATCTAAAACCAACACTCTGTTTTCACACTTCAAAGATAACACTCTTCACACAATTCAAAATCTAGAAAGAAAAACTGATCAACAAATGTATAATTCAGAATCCTTGTTCACGGGATCGATCTACTCATTATAGGATCATAAAAGATAGAGATGGGATATGACTTTGTTGTTGGCAAATATTGAACCAGCAACGAATGCGTGTTGATAGTTGTTGTCATTGATGGCAAATTTGCAGACAGTGAATGGTTGTTGTCATTGATGGGTTTGTATCAGACAGATTGCAACAAGATCACGGTTCAATCGTAACCGTTGAATCCAAAATGAATCTAGACCATAGTTTATAGCCCTTGTCGGAGAGAGGATTTGAGCCTTCAGATCGGAAGCAGACACCCATCAACCGTCAAATCTGCAGCAGCTATGAGGGAGATAAGCGTGGAAGCGATCGGGTGCCACCAGGAGAAGCTCGACAGAAGGCTTCATCGGAGAATCGGGTATTGGGACTTTTCAATGTCCAATTCACTTGACAACGAAAACCCCGAAATCGTGATATGCGATTTCGCGATTTGATCGCAGTCGTTAAAGCAAGAATGAGATCTGGACCGTTGATTTCCTTCATCAGAGAATCGAGGATCAGGACTTTGAAATTTCCAATTCACTTGACAACGAAAACCCCGAAATCGTGGTATGCGATTTCATGATTTGATCGCAGCCGTTAAAGAAAGAATGAGATCTGGACCATTGATTTCCTTCATCGGAGAATCGGGGATCGGAGGATCGGGAATTCCATAGGCATGTGCATGGTGACATCGAAAATGTTGAAATCCCGATGAGAGGTTTGACCGAGGTCATGTGTTGATGGTCATATGGGCCAAGGCCTATAGCCAGCAGGGCTAGCGCATGGAAAGGGGTGCATCGGCATCAGGGATCGAAACTTTGAAGTGACAAAGTCACTTGACATCAGGAGTGCCGATTTTGCGATATGCGAAATTGCGATGTAATCTGAGTCGTCAGATCAGGCTTTGATCTAGACCATTGATTCTAGAGCATGTCGGAGTTTCGGGGATCGCAACATGGAATGGAAAGTGAACAATTGCAATGAGACTTCCAAAATCGTGAAACGTGATATTACGATTCAATCGCAACCGTTGAGTCAAGATCGCACCTGGACCATTGATCAAACTCCATATCAGAGTTTCAAGAATCGCGATATCAAGGAGACAAGAACACACTGCAACCGAAATGACGAAATTGTGATATGCGATATCGTAACACAATCATAGTCGTTGAGTCAAGATCGCATATGGACCGTTGATCTAAATCTGTGTCGGAGTTTCGCGAATCACGACTCCAAAAGGAAAAGAGACAAGTGCAACAAGGATTCTGATTTTGCGATGAGTGAATTCAAGATTTAATCTGAATCGTCAGATGTGATTATGATATGGATCGTTGATTTGACCGATTTATGGAATTTTGTGTATCGTGATTTATAAGTGAAAAGAACATTGAACATGAGGAATGTCGAAACCCGATTTAAAAGGCAAGAATAATGAAGATTATCCAATGGTGCAGATAATGTTTGAATGTGATCGGAGGGTTATTGTTCTTCCACACACACTTAACACTTTCAGTTACAAATCCATTAGTAAAACAGACTCATGATTGCACATTAGTTGTCGATCAGTTGGCGTTTTGGTTGGCTGGACAATTGTCGTCATTTTTCCCAAGGAGTTGGGAAGCTGAAACGTTGTGCCTGTGTGTATAAAAGAAGAAGGAAACAGACTGTGTCCGGTGAGCTGTTCTGAGGAGGAAATGAGGGAAACAGTAAGGAAGAATACAGAAGAGGATGTGTGGTAGGAAAGGAAGCAGATGTGTAGAGTGAAATGGAACGCAGAAGAGAATAGCAGAGGAAGAGAAAACGAAGAGCAGAATAGCATAACAGATCAGACTTACATAACAGAGAAAGGAAGGTAAGAATTGATTTATCTGAGAAATTGTCTGTGTATTCATTATTTTGATATTCGAGGGTGGTTGGGAGGTGCTCGGGAGGACTGTTGTCCTCAAAGCTTCAAGTGGGAGCTTGAACACAAGAAGTTGTAGCTTCCATCTGGTTGTAGCCAGAGAAACAAGGGTGGCAGGGTGGTGCTAGGGAGAACAAGTGTTCTCTGTTATACAGGTTGGAGCCTGTGTAACTGGAAGTTGGTGCTTCCATCCAGTTGGTGCTGGAACATTC
>SNQJ01S0305138.1:0-10178 GCA_010110895.2 Picea sitchensis | reverse complement strand
CAATGAAACTTCAAAAAGTACCAGCCATGTACTCCAACAGATCAACATCAAACCATACTCATGGGTTAGTGTCATGCACTCGAGATTTTATTTTACATAATCCAATAGATGAACACTTAAACCTGCAACAAATAGTGTCAGAATCTACAACAAACAATGTCAGACCCTGCAACAGAGTGTTATACCATCACATCAAGCTGAAATCCATGTGCATAGCCTTTTTCTCAAGGCTTTACTACATATACGCGGTTTGCTGCACAACATCTTACGTATGTACATGACCTATACAAGGTCAGCCTGCGTATGTACGCGACTGATACCACTATCACCCGCGTATGCTTCAGTAGATGACTTACTTGAGCTTCCCTTTAGTATTTCATTATGTTCTGGTTGCTCTGTCTTCTTCACCCACTTCTATAGATGTCCCTACTCCTTAGAACTTAAGCTCTGAGCATCCATATTTTCAAAGATGTCTCCCTTCCTTAATTCATTCCTTCTTCTAGCCATGCTATTTGAAGTTCTCATCATGGACTTTCTTCTTGTGTTCCAACACTCATGGGATTTGTGGCCAAATCCACTACAACTGTAGCATCTCATAGTGTTACAGTGAACAACAATGTGTCCTACTTGATCACATCTCCAACACCTCATGGTGTTATAAAATCTTCCATTATATCTCCTGTTGGAGCCGCCTTTGTTTTTTGGCCTGTCACAATTTTCAATTCGATACTTGAAATCTAAAAGTTGATTTTCTTTTTTCCTTCCGAGATGATGAGACCTCTGAGACCTGGTCGTGAGAGCAACAATGCTTCTCTACTCGCGAAACAAGCCCATTTTCATAAGAATTGTTCACTCCTTTTTGTTTGCTTCGGGATCTCGCAAGCCGGGTACTTTAATCCATGAGTTCACACTTCCCAAGTCACGAAGCGGCGAAGTCATTTAAATTTTCACTCTAAGCAATAATTAGGGTAAAGTCTTTTAACTCGTGATTAGACGTCGTCAGAGCTTCGCGCATTGGCGTCTGTCGAACCAAATTTTTCATTTTTACAACCCCGAGAGCCGAGGACACGAGGCCCTCTCGGGATAACCCTGGTCAAGGATCCAAGGAAAAAAGCTAACCATGGTTAAAATCTGTTCTTGGCGTTTCGCCACTCGGCACTATCTTTTCGAAAGTTACGGCGTCGAAAACCCCGACTCACGAAGTCGCGATGTAATTATGGCATGATTAATTAATCGCCTAATCCAAGTTTTATTACTCTTAATTGAGTCTCAATTATCGCCATCTCGCGGTTTCGCGACTCGACATACTAGTCTCCCAAAAAATTATCTTCGAAACTCCGAGTCGCGATACGGCGAGTAAAACGATTATAAAATTAATTATCCCTTAAATCGCGATTACCTTTAATTAAACTGAAGTCGGTCCTCGTGATCTCGCGAGTTGGAGATTCAAAATGTTAAAATAAGTTCCACGATGTGGCGAACGGCGAGAAATTGATTAACGTTGGTAAGATTTGATATTTTAAGATAAAGCAAGATATGTCCCACGCCCCGAGGCCTGCACGTTTCCCGAGATAGCCATTTTCTCTCCATACTTTGACTGACTATCAAACCGCCAGAAATTTATGACATTTATGGAGAATAAGGGTAAATCCACGCATATAAGATCAGATTTTATGCAATTAATTTGTTTCTAATTATGATTTGACAGGCTTATTTCGAAAAGTAGCGAATTTTCAAATATATGTAAGAGTTTTATTTTATTATAATGAAAGCATTTTCATAAGCACACAGAGCTCGTCATTTCTGAGTAAACTAATTTCTGCATGTATACGCAGTTCTACCGCAGAAGGGCAAAAACGCAAGATTCATCTATGGCTCCATGGAAAGCAGCAAAGGCAAATGTCGAGGTTGCAGGGCAAGGATCGGATAATGTCTCCGACACTTCGCCTCGGAGTGTCGACTCGGTCCCTAGCTGGTCGTTTGTTTCAGATATTCTGCAATCTGAGTTGGTGAATTATTTAGACTCCGACGACAATGAAAAGGACGACCTGAACACTAAATACAAAATAGTTGTTCAATCTGGAATGCACAGGGTAGCAACCAGACCATGGTTGCTTCCATATTATGATATGATCCGATGGGTGTTGGATCACATAGACTTACCCACCAGAACTATCATGAACGACCAACGGGTCACGGTCGCGACTTTTAGACCGGAGCATATCCAAACCATGTATAAGCTCCCGATGACATCTGAATACATGTATGGTGCTGAATTCCTGGATGAATTCAAAGAGAAGGAGTGCACTCAATATGAAAAAACCATGCCCAGTTTGATAAAGGATTGGGTTTCGCGCTCCGCGAAATTCAGAGCAAATGACCAGGGCGTTTATTCAATCGCTTCGCTGGAGCCACAGTACAAGTATGTGGCAATGATGACATGTCGACTATTCGGAAGATAGGACACATTGCATTTCTACATTGCGTGGGTGCCTCTCATGTTTCGGGTCGCAAAAGGTTGCTCGTTTAATTGGGAAAAGATACTCTCAGACAGCTTGGCCAACCGGGTCACAGAGTATCGGGAGCAGAAGGCAAGTGGGAGACCGTCCTCATTTTTCATGTCTGCATATATTATGGACGCGGTATGTTCCATGACACCATTCCCTTTGATGAGATGGGCTTGGAATCCAGTCCAAGAAAAACCCATACATGAGTATCACGACAAACTGTGGGAGAATAAAGTGAACAAATTCATTTATGAAATTTTCAACTGGGTGATGGTGCCCCTGCACATCTCCATTTTTGGTCACCCGCCACCTCGCATCTCGGACAACATTGCTGCAAATCTGAGTGGTATAGCAGACTGGTACGTGGAGGCAGAGTTCTCCTACTTCAGAGTGTTCAGAGCTACTGTTCCCCCGCTTGCACTACCACTGTTCATCCCTGACAAGATGGCTTGTCGCGAGATCGCCCGACAAACAGTGATTGGCGGGGTGAGTAAAGAACTCAAAGCATCTTCAAAGAAGGTGTGGCCATTTTTTCCCGTTTGGCTAAATTCTTATTCTTTATTGGATTTCGGGCACGCCAAAGCTGAGGCTGCAGCCCTGGAAGACCTGAGTTTGGTCTCCATCGAGTATAAAAAACATGATCCCCCAAAAATTGTGAGCAACCATTTAGCTAATTGTGGGCTAAAGAGGTTTGAACATGAGTTTTCACCCCCGGATGACATTTTCCGAGGGGCGAGGTCTTATGAGGAAGTGCTAGCTCGGATCCAATCTTTAGCACCCGAAGACACAGCCTCTGTATTGAGATTTTAGGAACACAGACGAAGTTGTCTTCCCGCTGTGCTGCGAGGAGGGAGCCCGGGCGTTCCTGAGACGGAACCAAAGGATGATGAAGGCCCTAAAGATGCAACTTCTAGTTCAGTAAAAATCCAGGACGAGGGGAAGCAAATGAAGAAGCCCGAAGTAGAGGCACATAATCCGGACCCGCCAAAGACACAGAATCCAGAAACTAAGACGAAGACCCCTGAACCTCCGAAGAAGCAGGACCCGATCGTCACCCCAGGAAAGGCAGTGAAACAGATCGGGGAACCCATCACTTCTGTCACCCCCTTGCAGTTGACGCAAGGAAATATAGAAGAAGGATGGATTTTCAATGAGGAACTGAGGCCTATCAGAGCAGACGAACTTCCTCCAAACGAGTTCTTCTTTGACAAAAAGAGAAAAGCGGTGGTGAAAATGGAGTTCTACCAGGAGGGAGGATCGACTGCTAAAAATTTCAAGGTTATGACCGATGGAAAGAACAAAAAGAATGAGAAATTTGCCACGGAGATCGCAGGAACGCTAGGAGCGTATGCATCGGCGAATCAATTTTCGGTCAGAGTGTTAAAAAACCATCTCAAAAGAAAGAATCACCTGATCAAGACTCTCGAAGCCAGAGTAGCTTCGGCCACAGAAAACGCTAAAGGTCAGGTGAGCGGGGAGATAGAACTGGCCCAACTAGCTGATAAAAATGAAATAGAAGTGCTCAAAGCCAAGCTAGAGCAAGCGCATCTAGTGATCCGAGACGGTCGAATACAGGCGGGTCAACAAAGGACTATGATTGTAGAGCTGCAGGCTCAGGTAGAGACCGCTGAAAGCAGGGTGATCGATGTCGAGGGGTTTAAATCCTGAGCGATCCATATTCGGAGCAGGATCTCTTCTGCACAACAGAGTTTGCTCGCCAAGGTGGGAACAATCCGAGAGGATTGTCTGTTGATGCATCGGGTTTCCGAGAACCTGACTGTCAGAGAGAGAGATGCAGAAGCGGCTTGGGTCGCCTTCCAGGAGGCGGTGATAGCCACGAACAACAGAGTTTCGACAGGTTCTCCCAGACTCTCCCTCCTAGAACAAACCAGAGGTAACATTTTGTTGAAGGATTGGGAGCATAACATTGCCCTGGGCAAGGAACAAGCCCAAAAAGTGACCAATTCATTAGAAGAAGCCTTCAATTCTATAGAGGGTGAGCTGTTGGGTATGGATAGTGGAGGCGACGCAGAAAAATTAATTCAAATGAATGTAGAACAGATCTCGCTTGATATGAAAGAGAAAGATGAGAGAGATTCGACCGATATCTCTCAGATGGATAGGGTGGACATGGCTCGAGTTGACAAGCACTTGATTCATCCCAGTGCGCAACTAAGTGCCTTCGACATCATTGATGCACAAATGGGGGACAAGATACAACAGTTAGACCAAGAATGTTACTTCGCCGAGGCCAGCTGTCAAGCGGAACCTTCACAACTCGTATCTCAACTCGTGGAAAGATGTATCGCCTGCACCGAGGCCGTGCGAAGACGATCACCTGGCACTAGATGAAGACAAAATAGGGGATATGGAGCGATTTCTCTCTCCTCTGTCATAACTAAATTTTTTGCGACCACTGAGATTCTACTTGCTTTGTAGAAATTGTATAAATATACCCCAGAGAGAAATAAACAAGGTTGGACCCTTTTTGAGTTTTTTTAATAGAGTTTTTACATTGAGAGTTAATACAAGCAGATCTAGAGATTCTCAATTCCGTCACTTCGGTATCACAAGTTTGCTTCCTTGTATCTCATTTTTACATTTCAATTCATATTCCTAATTAATGTGCTTCGTTATAATTTAGTACGACCACTACTATAACGAATGAATTTGGGTGTTCTGTAATTGTTTATTGCCTTTCCTCTGCACCAGCTATCAGTTGTGTAAGACCAATCTGTAGTTTCAGAATTCTACATATATTCTTTGTTACATTGATTATTTTCTTACATATTTTCCTCTTCCGTTTATGTCGTGAGTTTTCCACCAGCTGGAACTTTACTTTATAAATGGATAAATGTTTTTCTTTCATCTCACCCCTTTTATAAAATATGATACAGTTACGGGAACGAGCCTTAGATTTGCATCTATATTTTATTTCTGCAACTGTAAGTTCTCTTTTATAAAACTTAACTGAGACATCACTCAAATATTTCTTAACAGTTCTCTTACCTGTACTGTTCCCCCATGACAGTTCCTACACCAAGTCAACCTAACGTTGAACCCGAATTATTGAACCAAATGCACATTGCCTTAAACCTCTTCAACACCATCCTTAAAACAACCACTAACCAGGCCGAGCTTGAACAATCATGGGCAGCCATTGAACGTGACATAACTATCCAGGAGTAGTTCGAAGCCAGACAACCTCAATGAATAAACCTCCCTTAGAATTTTCCTCCGAAGGTTAACATTTTCCCTTCTCCTTATCCTAACCACTTTCAGATGCCTTGACACTGTACTTTTTAGCCTTAAGTACAGACTCAGGAACAACATATTTTTGGCGCCGTTGTCGGGGATTTTCGAAGTTGATCCCTGGGAGAACGACATTGTTATAGTCCTATGGCCTGGTTGAGCAATCAACCATAGGAAAATATTGGTTTCACATGCTTTGGCGACTCCATTAAAAGTTTCCGATGGTGATTTCACTGGCAGAAGAACTCAGAATTTGCAGCTTTCCCATTAAGGCCACCCAATGGATAAAGGCCACCTGGTCTACGGTTATTGGCACTTTCAGGAAAGCACCATCCCTAGTTGGAGCCGATGTTGTAACAAAGGTCGAAATTGACTGGCTGCCCAAGGCATGAAGAAGGCATTTCAAGGATCAAAACAGTATGCCAAGTGCCAGGGAATAATTTCTAACTTTTTCCTCTGCATTTTTGCTTCTTGTTGACTTCTTACTCTTTTCATCTATGTCATCACTACGTTTCTTATAGCTCGATCCATTGTACCTGTCCGATGAGAGACATCATCATTCACCTTGCTATTTATCCTTTCTGAAATTTCAAGTCAATTCTTATTGTTAAATGAGTCTTTGCCTTTGGAGCCTGTCAACAATATTCCTGGTCGATACACATTTAGTCTCACCATGCCACGAGTCAATGGTTTCTCATGATCCTCAAGGTCCATTAATCCGTATTTACTTGTCTTGTTGTGATGGAGAATCGTCAATCAATGCCCTCGATCCATCCTGGCTCTGTCTCTCAATTGCACTGGAATTAATAAGGATCCTGAGTTCTTTGAGTTCTTGAAAGACCATGACAAGGAGCTTCTGCAGTTCAGTGATGATGATAGAAAATATTTGAAGAAACCATCCAAGAAGGTGCTTACAATTTCCGCAGTTGATGCTTGGTGTCAAACAATACTGGAGGGTCGGAGCTTGGGTGCTCTCCACTCACTTTCGCGAGTTTTCCGAACTGCATGTCATTATGGAGATAGTGTGATGGATGACTCTGGGTCGAACCTGAGCATCATGACGAGCAATGTTTTTAAATAAGATCATGGTTTTTGTTCTCAGCGAAATGGATGGTATATTGAGACAATTGCTGAAAATTTCTAGCTCTGGTGGAAAGAGGGACAACATATTACGATTGAAAGAAACAAAACCGAAGAGGATTTTGGAGGAGATGCGTATGCAGATCCATCCCAAGTTATGAATACAAGAGATCCAGTTCAAAAATATACTAACCATCATGGAGGCAAAATGAGTAAACCTACAGACAAAGCAACCGCTGATACAATGCCTAAACCCCATCATTCTTCAAAATTTCTGCATTCTTATTGTTTACCCAGGGTCAAAGAAGTTAAGTCAGTAACGACGCCTGCTATTTACACTAGGATTTCTGGTGGCCTGCAAATTCCAGCAGAATTGAACTTCCCTATATGCAAGAAAATAATGAAAGATGTTGTGCTTATGGGGAAATGTTGTTTCAACAGTTATTGTCGTGAATGTATAACAAAGCATCTTAATTCCAATATGTGGAAGTGCTTATGCGGAGAAGTCAATATTTCGATTGAAAGAGACCTAGTACTCAATAAAACTCTCCAAGATACCATTCAACGTTTTTTTCATATAAAAAACTCGCCACAACCTTGTGATGGGTTAGATAAGTCTATTTCCAATGTTCAGACTATCAACGACCAGTTTTTTGCTGGTTTGAGTTTATTCCCGCGTCGTGGATATGTGTGTAACAGATGTCAAATTCCAGGGAACTTCATTCATAATTGTCCAACGTTGTTAAAGCACCTTCCCTTCTTTGTTGTAAAGAGTTTCAAGCATCTAGTTGCGGAGGCTTATAGAGCACAGAGTAGCGGAGCCGTTAGAAGTGGCTACACACCCAGTTGGACTGGACGAAGTGGCCAAAGATTTCCAAAATAATATTGTAAACCTAAATGATACAAAGATTGTGGGAATTATGGGAATGGGCAGCCTCGGGAAGTCGACTCTAGCTAAACATCTCTACAATATGAAACGTTCTGATTTTCCGCGATCGTGTTCTTTGTTTAACGTGAAAAGAAGGGATTCGCGTTGAATCCAGGAGAAGAATCAATGGCACACAACATGAAAATCATAGACCCTCGAGTAAGTTAGTCGAAGTGAGAATATCGGCAGGGTGCAGCTACAAAATGAGAATAATGACTAGTCTGTATGCGCAGTCGAATAAAAACATAACGCCTTGAAGAAGGCCTCTGAAGTTGTCAGAACACAGAAACTCAACAACAAATTGTAGCCGGGATTTTCCCAGAGATTTCCAGGGAAAATACCTACAAACGACCGATAAAAGGAATAAAATTAGCCCCGGGTCTGTTATGTGCCAAAGAGTTTTAGCACTGTAGAAAAAATATACACTATACGATGTGCTAAAAGGAGGGAAGAGAAGAAATCCTCGTTTGAGAGCTTGTGCAAAGTGATGAAGGACATCTTGGGTGACAAGGTGGAGAAGGTAGTGGTGTCGGATCGCATAGTGGACTCTCCTTGTTGTTTGGTGACGGGCGAGTATGGATGGACGACGAACATGGAGAGAATAATGAAGGCCCATGCCCTCCGAGACAACTCTATGTCGTCCTACATGTCCAACAAGAAAACGATGGAGATCAACCCTGAGAACGCTATCATGGAGGAGCTGAGGAAGAGAGCTGAGGCTGACAAAAATGACAAATTGGTGAAGGATCTGGTGATTCTCTTGTATGAGACCGCCCTGCTCACCTTGGGGTTCAGTTTGAAGGAGTCAAACACATTGGCTTCCAGAATACACAAGATGTTGAAGCTCGACCTCAACATCGAGGACGACACCACCATTGATCTAAACGCAGACATACCGGAAATAAATCACAATTTTTCTGAGAGAGAGAGATTTCTATAACTGTTAAGACTTGGAGGGATCAAGATAAAGTTAAATAATTTTGTAGGCTTTCCTTTCTTTTGTTCAATATTGTTGGTCTTTTAGGTAAACAGTTCTTATATTGCAATAACGATTTGAGAGATCAGTGAGTAAGTCTCTGTCTCTCGTACCGTTGAAGAGAATCTCCTATACACTGTGGGAATTGGATTGATCAACTGCCCCGAACAATCTTGCGAAGGTCCCAACGGAACAAGATTTTATAGCAAGTATGAATAACTTTTCTTTTGTTCTACCAACAATGGTGTCAATGCTTCCAGCATACGATTTCAGCGGCAAATTAAAACTGCAGTTATTATCCAGGCTAATTGGCGAGCACCATGTGTTCAGGCAGGCTTCCTGGAATTTACGTTGAAGGTGTAACACAGAAATTTTTGACCACTTGTCAGACAATTCGAAACACTGGAAGAGCATCTGGCAGCCGCAGATCCCATGAAGATGAACCGTTTCACATTCCCTGGAACTCAAAGAGATTTAATTTTTCATTTAAAACAAACAAATGTAACAGGAAAAAAATGGGGGCGCATGAGCGCAGCAGGGGGAAACCTCTTCTGAAGAGGGTTTCATTGTAAATGTCTGAGTTTTTTGTAAGCCATTTATGGACTGAGTTTTCGTAAACTATTAATGGAGCAATAAAGATGGTTTTTCCTTGTGATTGTGAGATTCATCACGGTTGATTTTCTTTCAGCATGTTTTCTTCTCCTTTGACTGTGTTAAATTGTTTGGATTTCATTTATGTATTCCTTACTCCCAGTTGATGTGTTGCCATAATCTTATGTCTTCTTTAATCCATTACAGCTGCATTGCATTTTGTTTTCTTCTAACCGATGGGCTTCATTGTACTACTATAACGAAAAGGATTAGGGTGTTTTTGTACTTGTTTATTGCCTTTCCTCTGCACCAACTATCAGCTGTGTAAGACCAATCTGCATTTTCAGAACTCTGCATATATCCTTCGCTACGGCGGCCATCGATCTTTCCTTTTTCTTTCTGCTACCACATCATGACAATTAAAGTGCTGGAAGATAGACTTACTTTGCCTCACTTTCTGCAAGTTATTTGGTCTCTGTTATTGTCTCTTTTTCTTGGTTTTCATTTGACTCCATGCCCAATGGACCTTTTCCTGGTTTAACCCCCAAACCCCATGAATCTAAGACCATCTTTCACCCATAAATCTGCCCACCTTTTTCATGCTATTTAAATTCCTATCGTGACAGTTTTCGAGAGATCCCTCTCAGGTTGGGGGAGGGTAGCCTTCCAATCCAAAGTGGTTTGAGGTTGCCTCGGGATTGATTTGCTGCAACCCATTTCAATTATGAGTGTCAACATATCCTTTCATAAGATCTACATTCAAAAGATTTGTGACCATATCCATTACATGAATAACAATGCCCATGAAAAATACTTTCATACCTTTGCTTTGGTGTCCCAAAAA
>SNQJ01S0305137.1:0-10178 GCA_010110895.2 Picea sitchensis | reverse complement strand
GGGGGGGTAGAAAGTGTGTGTGGGAGGGATAGAGAGAAAGGAATAGTAAGGAAATAGAGAGTGTGTGAAAGTGTGAGAGGGAGAGAGAGTAAAATAAAGAGGGGGGTAGAGAGAGAGGTAAATGTAGGAGAGGGGTATATGTAGGAGAGATAGAGGCGAGATAGTGGCATGGGGGTGGGGTACGAGAGAGAGAGGGATGAGAAGGCAAAGAAAGAGTGTTGTTGACGCCTAAAAGAATGCAACATAAATTTCCTACCTGCAAATGGTTTGTAATGCATTATTACTTGTATATATTTAAATTAATACTAGATAGGTGGGACCCCTTAATAAAAAAAAATGATAGAAAGTGCTCCTCTTATTGCACTCATAATTAACTTACGATAAATATTCACTGTTTGCGAATAAGAGTGGAAATCCTAACTTATTTCCATGTGAAACTAATGGTTGTAAAGGGTGCTAAGTAATTTGATTTCAAAATGGAGGAAATGTTTGTTTTATTAAACATATTAGTTCGTTTTTTCTACTTTGAGTGTTAAATGGGAATTCATATGAGAGGTCGATTCGACTTTGAATTTGGAAATGGTATGTTATGTTTTATACATATTGGATATATGATGGAGATATTCTATGTTTGGAACAATTTGTTTATGGGAGTTGGAAGCGCTCTATTATGAATGTGATTGATGGCATTAAATGTGAAAATAAGACAAGTGACGTGCATTTAATGCATGTCATTCTTACCCTACCTTGAAGCTACCACCTTCACTTTCTCCTCGGATTCATTTTGTTACTTTGGTTAGCAACGCCTCAATTGTGCTCGGCCTTTGGCAAATAAATAATTGTTCTCTTTAGATTTTTGACATTATCCTCACAGGTATGTTGGCTCTTATCTATCCATTCATGATGGTTAGCTCTGCTCGAGATAAAATTATTATGTTAGTTCTTAGATTTTACATGCAAAATGTGTTTGTTTTATGAATTTTATGATGGATTTGTTGCGGGCATTTTGGTCATATAATTCGCAGTTTGATTTGGGTGTCTTCTTGTTGGCATTGGAATGTTTCAAACTAGAAATATCATTTGGAATTTTATTTGGTTTGGAATATATGGTTGTATGTGCCTGGAGAAAAGGTGGTATTACTATGATATGGTTGTTGGAAAATAACTGTGGGTGAAGGTAATTCGGTACACTCATTTTGTATGATTAGTTTTGAGGGTTTCATCTATAAAAATAAATATACAGTCAGGTCCTGTGACTTTTGCATAGCACCCTCACCCTGGAAGATGTGCATTCTTATTATTACTATGGCTTGGATGTTATGGGTGGAATGTGTGTTTTATCTTGTTGTCATTTTGATGGAAAGAGTCAGGTTTTTATTTGCCCACAACCCACATTTCAAACCCTACGCCTATATGTCTGCTCCAGGTCTCGTTTCCTCTTTCAATGCACATTAAAGTGTATAAAAGAAAATCCAAATTTGAAATTTTTGTTTAACTGTTTGACCCAAGAGTTGGAAAGATTGATATCGCACACAAAATCTTGACTCATTTGTTATTTATCTATGAGGTGATTTGACCAATTTTGAGTTTAAAAGGAATTCTATGGAAACAATTCCCACCAGGTTCACATGGGGTTTCAAACCTGGTTTGCTTGCAACTATTATTGGAGGTTGTGATATAACAAAAAGACGCTAGATTTATGTTTCTCTTCCTCTCATGATGTTTTGAAGCATTATGTATGATTATGACTTATTTAAATTGTTTTTTAAACAATCTCCTATAAAACATTATGATATTTCTTAATAAAGAGAAATGAAATTCACAGGTTTGATTATCATATCAATTTTCCTTGGGTTTTATATTGCAGAATTTGAGAAGATTTTTTCCAGGTTATGGATTTTGTGTGTTGAAATTTAAAATAGTGTTATGGCACAAACAAAATTTGGTGGAAGTTTTGGAAATGAATGTGCATGGAAAATAATGGATATTTAAATGATTTGGTGGATATCGGCAATGTTGATTTTAAAGTTAATAAATGTTATTTCTTGTAACATAACAATAATCGCTATTATTCTCGTTCATTGTTTCATTTTTTTCTCATTATACACCTGCCACCTTCCCAATAATGTTTAATGCATCCCCTATTATGTTATCTTGAATTTAATTTTTAAAGGAAAGGGATTAAAGAGGATTGTATAATGATTTTAGTTGAAACTTGTAATATGGAGATATTGTTCTTGAAACGAAAAGAGATCTGTGTTTTGCTTGAACAATATTCATTTGTTCGTTCCCGTCCATGATACCATTTTTCATTCATTATAAAGCCTCTCGTATTCTCAATGACATTATCATTCATTGTTCAATTGTAGTTAATTATTAAATTAGATGTTTTGAAGTTGTGTTAATGGATGGATTGCATATGCTTCTGTTGTGAATGATAGAGCCAACATCTTGATTTTATTTAGGTAGAGTATTAGTGAATGGATTGTTAAACGGTAAAATCATGAATCTAGGGAACACTTTCGTGACAATCGGGTCTCCAAAATTTCTAGCGGCAATTTTTGGCCGAACAAATGTTTTTTTCGGACGAAATATTTTTCGGCCGAAAATTTTCACGATAAATTTAACAGTGCCCTCAAAATTCGTGTACAATGTTTTTTGGATGAATTATTTTCCCGTGGTAAGCATATTTCGGCCGAAATATTTTTCGGCCGAAACATTTATTTTTAACGGATTCCGTTAAAAACTAGATTTCGGCCGAAAGAATATTTCGGCAGAAAACTTGAAAATGAGACTGTTTGCAGGAAACTGCAAATTCTCTCCATCTTACTTCATCTTTCGAGGTAGAGGACTCCTACAAATACTCAGAATTTAGTTTGAGAATTGATACCAACATTTTTAAAATTGAATCTTCTTTCATTGGGTATAATTTGTTTTCATTTTCATTGTTTTTATCTAATTTTATTTAATTTTATAAAAAAAGTCACTGCATAATATTTTTAGGTGAGATTATGATTCGGTGAAATGAAAAATCCATATCTCTAAAAATACACAACGGAAAATTATGGAAAATTTATATTCATAATTGTTAAATTGTTCTCTTCAAAAGGGTATTTTTAGATTTTAAAAATTTATATTCATAATTGTTAAATTATTCTCTTCAAAAGGGTATTTTAGATTTTACTTTGGCAAAATTAAGATAGATACAAGGTGTAGAAAAACAAGTTTAAAATCAACGTTTTCATCTTGGTCAACTTAAAAATTCGAAATTATAATATTCATCCTAGATTCAAAATTATAGTCATAATAAAAATAGAGATTGTTGCAAGATACTTCATTTCTAAAACATAAGTTTACAATAGATACATTGTTGTGGAAAACAATAACTCATTATCATTCCTTTCTTATGTTTAAGGAACATACTTTTAAACAATTGTCAAATTGATATATCAAATCTTCAGCAAAAATTGAAAAATAGTCATGAGAAATATAACAAAATTATTCACAAGTTTTGCTTTTACCTAAAGTGAAATTTAAATAAAAATATTTTTGTATGTCGGAAGTTGAAGAACTTATGAAAATACAATGCTTTTTGTCATAAAACAAACAAAAGTGCTACCCATCTTCATGATTTTACCCTAAAAGTTTTCATATTCCGATTGGAATATTTCTTCAGGATTAGCTTCTTTAGCAGCTGGAAACGACAGAGGTACAAATAGAGGTAGAAGAAACAATTGAAAAAAGAGTCCATAGAAGGCCACAATTTCAATACATTTGACATTGATCAACAAGAACTAAGCCAACTTTCCAAGATGTGTTTTTTAATATAGTTGGCCAAGAAATTATGCAACCTATACCTAAGAGGCCTCCTCACAATCCACACCAAAATTCTTCCGTATTTAGAAGTCCTCTCATGTTTCTATGCATCCAAAACCACCTACCAATGATGGTCGAAAGAGATTTTCCATCATCTTGTTGCACATCAAAATGGTTGGCCTACAATATTGTTTCCATTGACCCCTCCTCCACCTCCATTTAAACCAAATTCCCAAGTCTACACTTGCAAGAAAAAGGCTCAAAACTACCATGCCTAAACTAGAGATTGATAAAGGGAAAAGTAGCCAATTCCCCCACTCTTCCAAAATCCTCTGATCAGCAACTCTCATCTCCACTTCAAGGAAAATTTCTCCCATGTCATGAATAAAATTCATCCTCAAGGATCTGATCATCCTAAGGTTTCTACAGAAGGAAAAACAACAAAAATATCAAAAGAGAGTAGTGAAAAGAGGCAAACCGCCTCTCATAGAAAATATGGTTTTAATGTTGTTAATGCTATTTTATTTTGGGGATAGTTTTAATTGGTATGACAAAAAATTTTGACAACAAATACACATTTAGACATATTTGTTTTGGACAACATGGATATGATATTTTGGATATAGTCATGTTTTATTTTTTTATATTAAAATATTTAGATTATTACTAAGGAGGATGGGAGTTACAAAGCGAATATTTGAGTTAAATTTGGGGGTATTATATTTCATGTTTTGATGATTATTAAAATGGTCCCACCCATTTAGTTATTATTATTTAAATAGACTCTTATTTAAACATTATTGTTTATTTGTCTCAACCAATTAGTTAAGATAATTAAGCTTAACAAAAGAAAGGTAGTTGAACTACCATAATTTATTGAGAAAGGATAAAATCTCAATCAAAAGAAGAGACAAAGGGAGAGAGAACAAAATGATAACTTCTTATATAAGGTATTCTCTATACTTATGAGATAATTCATTTCTTCATTCATTCTGAGTTTAATAGAAATCTAAACCATCTTGATGAAAAAAGGGTCAGATAGGGCTAGAGGATTCAAACTAACTACATCTTTCAACAACTTGTTTCAAAGGTGTATGAACTATCTTTGGTAGTATTTAGGTGATTTTTATGGATTAGATTTCATGCCTGATAACAAAAGAATATTTTGTAGAGTCAAGGGACAACACTTTTATGGAAAGACGACGAGATCTCTTAGCTTCGTATTTTATTTTGTTTTGTCGTAGTCTTTTGTAAGCAGGCTTATCGAAGACTTCTAAGTTTGACTTTGGTCCCAATCTCTCATAGGTTTGTAAAGAGAGTTATGCTTTAGCTCCTATAATGAAATTAATATAAAACCATTTTATTTCAAGGGCCACATGTGTATCTTAATTATATTCGGGATTTACTTTATTCTCTCTCAAGCCTCTTTCTTATACACACTCCTTATGTATATCTTGTTTTCTTCTTTACATAGTTATAACATATAAAATCATCCTTAGTTCCTAGTACATATTACCTGGTGGATGATATTTTTGAATTAAAGGTTATAAACCTCGGGTAACATTCCTAACTATATTGTTTTATCCTAGAAAGATCTGAAAATGTTTGAGTAATGTTCTTCCTATATTTTCCTCAACAAGTGTGTGAGAGTGTGAGAGGAGAGAACAAGAAAATAGAGGGGTATGTAGACAGAGAGGGAGGAGGGGGAAGAGAAAGACAAAGAGGAGGGGTGATGAGGAGAGGGATGAGAGGGAGAAAGAGAGGAGGTAGATAGAGTGGATAGTGAGAGGAAGGGAAGCATAGAGGGACACATAGAAGGGGGGTAGCGAAAGAGAATGAGAGGAAGGGGGATACAAGAGGAGACATAGAGGGGGGAATGGGAAGAACAGCAAGCAGTGAAGAAAGACAGAAGGCAGGTGGGGAAAAGAGGATGGTGTGAGAGATATGGGAGACCAACAATCCATGAGAGAGAGAGAAAAGGGTGGAATAGAGTTGAAAAGAGAGAAGGGAGTGAGGGGAGAAAAGGGGTAAATCAAGAGAAAGAGATATAAAGAGGGAGAGAGGAAGAGGGGGACAGAGAGGAGGGTGGTAGAGAGTCCTGGGAGGCATGTCAAGGTAAGCTCTAGCTCTAGGTCTCTCCATGCCCTTTGTGATGTCTAAAAGTTTCCATGTCTAGGTCTTACTCATGTATAGGAGTGTGAGGAGAGAGACAGTGGGTAGAGGGAGAGTGAGAATGAGAGGAGAGGGGGTAGATGGAGAGGAGAAAAATGTAGAGAAGAAGGAAATGATTTTAAGGGAGAGCAAAGAGCCATTGGAACGCAGGTGTTCCTAGAGTGACAAAGACTATTTGAATTTAATTTTTAAGTGATTAACAAGGTAAAGTATGCTAACTTGGTTGGCTCGGACTTAGGTTCATGATGACAAACCTGGTTTGCTATCCCAAATTCATAAAACCTCACTTGTGAATACCCCTCTAAATTGCCTTGACGTTATTTTTCTATATAGGATAAACACAATTCAATTGTTGACAAATTATATTATCATCGAGTTGGCTATGATTTCTTCAAAATATATATATATATATATATATATTATTGCTTACTTTTTAGATGTTTTTTGTCTCACATGTATCAAAATCCTAGAATACATACCTCTTTTATTTCCTTTAGTCGTTTTCTCGGGCTTAACTACTTTCTCAAATGAGTTATATGTATGACAAGATGAAACGATACCTACTGCATCTAAAAAAATGAGATCATTTTAAGACCCTTTTATCGTGCATGAACAAAGGACATTGTAATTTCTCGTGCATATGTTGATTTTGATAATTTTAAAAATATATAAAATTAATATTAAAAAATTCCAAAAAATGAATAAAAATTTACTGGAAAGATCATTCAATTTTCTAAGTTTCATCTTCTTACACCATATTCAAATTCACCGAAAGGTACCTTGGAACAATCCCTCCCAAGTTAATGATTGCTATTTTATTAAGTTTGCATCACACCAGGCCGTACAGAGACTATCATTAGCTTGCACTCACCCATTCATTATTTGTTCAAGTGTTATTTATCTCTTAACTCAGTTATTTGGTATTATACATCATCTTGATTCTTTATGTCTTGTGTTATCTGGCATTCTTTTCATTTGCATTGCCTTTTTCTTTTTCCTCAATAATATATTTTTGTGTTGAATTGAATACTAGAGAACTATATTTCTTGTAAGTGTTCTCACAAATTCCACTTTTGTTTATAACTTTGATACAACCACAATTTTTGTATATCTCTTGGTGCATATTTACACCAATAGAATGACGACCATACTCAAGATCTAAGTTTTACTTGTAATCCTTGGTTATGGGTGTGTGGTACACATTTCTTTCCTCCCAATTTTCTAGGGTTTTATTAAGCTTTTTGTGATTTTTTACCTTCATATGGATTTTTGTTTTTGTTTGCAAGTTATAGGTGCCATACATCCACTAAGGAAACCCTCAGATCCGGAGCTGGAGCCACAACTCTTCCCCAAAAAATTTCAAATTGCAATATCTCATTTGAACTCAATTCAAACTAATTTTTATTGTCTATTCTTTCTAGCAAAATATAGATTTATGGTTAGTTATTGAAAATTTTGCAAAAAAATCTCATATCATGGCTCCAATTTGCAAAAAAAAATCAAGTGGAAAATATTTTCCCAAGTGTGTCTTTGAAAGTGCTTCGATACCAATTGTAGACTACCTTAGATCTGAAAATGCAATCACACATAAAATGTACAATATTGGCTAAGAAATACTTGAATACTTCATATATCAAAATACTTTAAAACGATGAACACCTTACAATCATTTTAGGAAACATAAATTCTTATTCACTTGCCTCTTTGAAGAATAACCTCTCAATAAATTAAGCTCCAATACAACAATATTCCCATTTATACTCAATAAAAATGACTTCATCTTTGAATAAGCATAAACCTATATTTATTTTACTCATTTATATGAATGCTGAGGCTCTTACTTTATATATTCTATATTGTCTACCAATATGAGAGGAATAATGTTAATAACATGAATAATATCTCAACTTTCCTGAACTAAAAGGAGAGTATTGTTAAATGACATGGGGATTTATATTGAAGATTTTGGCCATATGAAAATATGTTTAATGACATGGTGATTTATATTGAAAATTTTGGCCATATGAAAGTATTACTTTCATAATGACATGGTGATTTATATTGGAAATTTTGGCCATTGTTGTAAGCTACTTTCATAATGACATGGTGATTTATATTGGAAATTTTGGCCATTGTTGTAAGCTACTGTTTTGTATGAAAGTATCATTGCATGCGTTACAAACTTAAAAAGCTGAATAATTTTAAGTTACTCTTTGATATTGAAAATTCATGAATATCATCCAATTTTGTGAACTATCGTTCACTATTGAAAATTCATAAATATCATCCAATTTTGTGAACTATCGCTCAGACAGAATTGATTACTATTGTTGTTACACTATTCTATTGAAAATATGAACTATTTTTTCCATAAATTCAAATTGACCTTCTGCAACGATGAGACTCGTTTGATAATAGACATGTAACCCCTATCAAATACTAAACATTTGGTAACAGCATTTCCGAGCAAAGTAGACGCCTAGACTAAACTAACTATGAACAAATCTGCAAATCTAAGACATAAGGGAAATAATTTTGATAAACAAATCTGAGACACAAACGAAATAATCAATCAACCAATCTGAGACAAACTAAATAATTAATCAAATGGCCAGGGTAATCGAATGCCATATAACGTGCACCCAATTTAAACAACAATGCAGTTGCAACCAGCCAAAATGTTTGTCAATGGACGGATGGAAGAGAAAACGCCTGAGAAAAACAGAAATACGCGCGGGATTGAAACGAAAAAACCACAAAACATTAATATGTATACGTGATTAATATTCTTATTCCAGAAACGAAAGATTTTTTTCAGAAATTTAGGTGAACCAGTAATAAATTGAAGCATGGACAACTGATAAAAGAATAAAAGTATTTTTATTTTTTTCTGACTGTAGTATGGTTCGTTATAAGTTTAATGTTATTCATCCAGAATTAATGCTAAAATTTTTTGTCCAAATTATAATGTTGTACTTTATCCAAATTAAGTAAAAAATAAATTTTAATGAAATTTCGTTTAATTGAATTGCATTTTGAATGCATAAAATGGATTCAGCATGCTGAAAAAACTACCAACTATTTAAATTATATAATTTAATCACTCAAATTTCTGGTAGTTTTCCAACAAATTTAAAAAAAAAAAATTCAATAAAATTTATGCTATCAATGCACTTTATGGACCGACTCAAACTACGACGCCAATAAATAAATTCACAGAACATCGGCCCTGAACCTGAAAAAAACAGTATCCACCGTTCAAAAACACACTAAAAACAGGTTATACTCACCGCGAATCCACTCTTCCGCTCAAATTCGGAAGAAAACCTTTGAACGCTTCAACGGAAGCCGAAACTCTATCGAGCACCGAAAAACTTATCTTTATTCGTTAAGGAGAAAATAAAAACTTCTTTAAAGAAAAAGGGTGTTTACGAATTCGATCCGCTACGGAATGCTCTACTTGCTCCACGATTTTCCTGATCAAATATCTGAGCCATTCTATCCAACGCCCTTTGGTTTTTCATTACCAGTAAACTTCTGGTTGGTGAACGTCTAAACGTTTTAGCTGGTCCAGAAAATAAAACGTGGTCATAAAATAAAATGCAACGCTCTACATGGTTATAAATGGTTGCTTTCCATATTCACATCTCCCTACTTTGTAACAAAACCCTTAATCTTTGTTAATCACTTAGATGTATAATCAACTAGTTATCATAATAAATTTTAAATATCATTAAGTAAAAGTAAGGATGTAAATAAAGCTAATCTTTGTTAATCACTTAGGCTTGGCAACATAGTAAATTTTAAATATGACTGGCAAAAGTTAAAAATATACATAAACTGGACGCCTTTATAGTGGGAAGCTAGTAGTTGAAATCACAACCATCGATTTATTGAGACAACTAAGAATATTTCATCAATATTTAATGTTGTCCATACAGTAAACCAAAGCACTTAAAACTTATTAAATGTGCCCATTGTCAATAGGTGTAACCTTTCTCGTGCATAATTACAAAAATTGTTACTTTACTACTTTTTCTATGTCTTTTTGCAACTATAATTAATATGTCTTTTTCCAATTATAATTAATATAATTGCGCTAAGGTTACCTTACTACCACCATGTTTCTCTGCAAAGGACCATTAATATATTTGGGATAACTTTGACAAGGTGACCTTGCTACCATGATT
>SNQJ01S0305136.1:0-10178 GCA_010110895.2 Picea sitchensis | reverse complement strand
ACATCACGATGCTGAGTTAAACAATTTTCACCTACCTTCTTGACATCCAATGGCAGTCCTCACATTTCTCATAAAACATGTAATCTGATAATTAAGATTATGAAGGACGACTTTGGCATAGATTGGCTCGACTTTAACTTAGTCCTTTGTTTAAATATTACCTTAAACTCAAGCTCTACTGCCTGCACTGCCACGTTGGAATTTAAAAACTATTGAGCAACTATGAAATTCTGTTTTAGATTGAAAAGTTTAATCCATGGGAAGGATAAATTGAATGCATCGGAAGGATAAATTTACATAGAAGATTGTGATATCATAATACCCAAGACTAAGGGCATGCATCTTAGTATTTTAATTCTATCCACACATTATATAACCTTGTGTTACCACGCCTGTGGCTATTTTTGTGAGCAGATCTTCACTAAGGATTGCTGAAAATTTATATATAATGCTCTCCAAGAACTCCCGATCAAAAGGGATCTGGTTGTCTAGATGCTATTACTGAGCTGGTTGCAAATGGTTCCAGTGAATTGAAAAGTCAAGCTCCAGGTGGAAAACTTGGCACGGCTCCAGCGAATTGAAATGCTAGTAGCCGAGCCAACCATGGATCGCTTCAAAACCATAAAAATGTGGCAACGTTTGAGATCTGCTATCAGTGGCAATGAGGAGTGTAAGGTAGTGAGGCGTGATAGTGTTTTCTAATTACCCTAACGTGGCAATCAAATAGTCATCCAGTGATTTTTTAATTTGATTATGTAAATGTGAAAAAGTAAACATGTTAATCGATAGAAATGCAAGGAATTTATCAACATTAAATCTCATTCATCCATTTGAGTGTAAGACGAAGAATATGCCAACATCTTTAATTGTTGGTCATCTGATTGGAATTTGTAATTAAAATGATGATTAAACCATCGATTCCAATAGGGGGGACGCCTATCTACGTAATAACAAGTTCAACTAACTATGAATCTGTGTGTCAAGAGTTGTCGATAGAAATTGAACCATTCGACCAGGGGTTGAACAAGCAGAAAACTGACATGAATGTATCAAGTCAAATTGTTGTACTAGCAAAGTTACGTGAGAGTTTGATTGATGGTACAAATATTCTAGTGGTGAAATGGGAATTGGCATCTGAATTGCATTGGTATGAAAACACAATAATTGCCCGAGAGTCAAAGAAATGCATCTGAAAGAATGAGGGAATGATGTGAATGATGACTTAGACATGATGTGAATGCTTCAATTTGTTGAAATATGGATTGAAGATTGACCAAGAATTATCGAATCCACATGTGGGACGACCTGGCAGTAATCCAACTAAAGGAAGTCAACCATCGACTTAGCGTTGGTGAAAATAGATGTTCATCATATTTTATCCATTAATCTTTTGGTATTGAAAATAGAGTTTTTAGGAAGTTGTTTATGGAATATAAAATGAGTCTCATGAACAATATGTTACATGAAGGATAATCTAGTCCATCTTGTGTCAAGTCGAGTCTATAATCTAGTTGGAATTTTTTTTTTTATCTTTATGTTGTCGATTGAGTTGTTCACACATGATTCATGGAAGGGGGTTAAACGTGAGTCGTTAAAGACATGCGATCCCCTACATCATTGTAATGCAAGTCAGTTTATTTATGATGATATCAAGTTCTCTCTGACATTAAGTCGATATCCAGTCGACATAATTCATAAAAGTAATATAAGATGATGACTCCATACATTCCAAATATCTAAAAGGAAGCACAACCATAGCAGCAGAAAAACAAGATTTATGAGCAGTAGAGCACTGAGCATATAGTAGTAGATTTGAGCACTTCAAAGAGCATTAATGATGAACATGTTTGCAGCGGTTAAAGACATTTAAGCAAGAGAATAGACATCAGAGAAGAGACACACACATAAGAGCTTCAAAGACAACATGATGACATAAGAACTTTTGAAATGATTGAGCCCTTGGTGTAGAAGTTGCATAATAGTTCCTGAGTTGTGATCTCTGAAGCCAAAGAGCAAAGAAATGGTAGGTTAGCCAAAGCATGGAGCTCCACCATAGGGTGTTTTGCAGGTGCAAGATGAGTCAATGATGATCCACTCACCACTCTGAAGACACCAAAGAGAAGTGTAACAATAGGATCAAGAGGACCATTGTTGGGTGCGAGAAAAGCATTGTGAGACTCTCTGACTACACAAGAATCTACCAGATTGAAGACAAAGGACAAAGAGTAACATGTCATTAGTTATCTTCACACTTGCTCAGGACAAGCAAGGAATTGAGTGTGGGGGAGATGTTGAGGGGGCCTCTTAGGCCCTAATAGTCATCATGTATATGTTATTAGACATTAGACTACATGATAATGTGTAATAAAGTAAGAATATATGTAACAAGTGGTAAATATAACTAAACAAAGGATTAGTTGGATCAAGTGCAACCACTCCAACCATTTACCTATTGTATAAATAACCCTGAATATGGAATACAAACTTGGAATGGAATTCCTTCCCCACATTTATCTCCTTCTTTCTTAGGATGTGTGTGTTCTTGATGTGCGTTCCAATTTAGTATCTCTTGAATGCCTGTGATTATTCTCTGGACTACAACAATCATATTTCATCTAATAATCACCATCCTAGTTCGATTTCAACTCAAGTTTCCCCTTTATATGTTCCTAGTGTTCAAGTAGACTCTTCCCTGCAATGGGTGAATTATGTGGTGTCTTATCCTTGGTGTTCAATTTCTCCTTAGATGGGATTTTTATAGTTATGTTCGCCTTCTCGAGACAAGGTCTCAGCAATTGATCATGTGTTTTATCTAATGGGGGCATGGGAGCCCTTGCTTCCCCCTATCATCCCAAGTAATTTTGTGTTTCCTCTTGAGTCACATTTAATTGTTTGTGAGACCTTGAGCCCTGGAATTTGTGTGTTGTCGAGCCCCGGGTTCATGGATGTTGAGTTTCCTTCAGATGAGGCCATCCTTGAAGCTATGATTATCGATCATTGATCTCTTCTTGAAGTGGAAAATTTACTGGTTGGTTACCAAAGAAACCCTTGGCTTGAGCCTGGCAATGGGCTCTACCTGGAGAACTACTATGCATAAGCCGCAAGGTCGTGTAGTCCTTTGTACATATTCTACTTTTAGGGTTTCTTGTTTTCAAGTTCTATATCCCTTAGCACATATTTTTATCAGAGGTTTCTATATTGGACTTATTAACTTCTAGGTAAGTGTTTTTGGTCTTATATACAAGACTTTGGAGACATTTTCTTTGGTACCTTTTTGTTCCATGTCAATCTGTTTTGACAGGTAATTATCTTGAAATAGGCATATAGGTTATATTTTCCCCTTCATGCATTTTTACATTATATGTTTCCTATTCCATTTTTCTAGAGGATCTATCCCACTAAGTTGCAACATGGAACCTTATTTGTTGTTTAGAAGTGTTGTAATTCACATCGTAGAGCCTATCTTCCATAAACATCCTATCTTAGAATCCCTTTTCATTCTGGCACTCATGTTGCAAGTTTTTCTTTAGGATCGTGAGTCTTGTTTATCCCCTCCATGACTTTGTGTTGAAGCTGCATATCTTCTTCTCAATATTTTATGGCCATTACCTACAAGACTCCCCCAAACACATGTTGATACTTATGTCAGCACCTCTTTGGATTCTTGAGCAAGTATTTTGTTTCTTACTGGCATGTAGGGTAGGGTCATTCCTCCTGCACAATGCATTTCTCTATATCATTCACATATATGCCATAGGATCCACCCCATTCATTTTCGACATCATACATTCAAGTTGCTTTAAAGGTGTAGTTATGAATGATATATCTTACCTCTCAATGGGTGTTGTAGTTAGTACCTCATTGGAATTTTTTACACCCATGCTGCAGTTGTTTTAGAAGACTCGGAATCCCTATTTATTCTCACCATGTCTTTGCATTGAGGCCTCATGACTTCCTCTCAATCTCTTGTTGGCTCACCTACCGACGGGGCTTCTTAAATTTTGTTGAGTTGTAATTTCATTGCACATTAACTGATCATGCTTCTAAGCCTAATGTCAGCTTCATCTTGCCATTGTTGAACCATTTGCTTATGCATTCCTACCAATTGCTAGCCTTCTAATTTATGCCTTTGTGACTCGACACCTTAATCCATTAAGGAGACATTTCCCTGAGTGTCCTTATCCTGCACATGCTTCCTTTCATTGAGCATAGGTATGTTCCTTGCACTTTGGAGCTAGTTTGCTTTCACGTGACACTTGTTTACTCCACTATGCTATAACATTATTTTATTCTTTTTTTTTCAGGATTTAATAACATGAAAAAGAAAAATAAAATAAAAACTAAAAAGAAGGGGGGAAACCGTCTATCTTTTTGTTGGCAACAGTCTTGTCGCCCTTGAACAAAGAATAATCATTGAGTCATTGTCTTAATATTTTGGGTTTAGTATGGCTTTAGGATACGTTTTCTCAGTTTTTTTTTATAATCTCCTCTGATTGGTTATTCTTCCAACCATATGGAGCGTTTTATGATCCTCCTATATCATGAATGTATCCCAGTTTATAATCCATGTTGCCTAATTCACAAAATGTGTCATGCTTTTGTTCAAGGGAAGTTTCACCCCGAGTTGACCATTCTACAGAAAGTACGCGGCCTTTTAATTCATCCTTCCTTTCTTAGTCAAGTACATCTCATCATCACACATATCTTTGTATCTCACTCATGCTAGTATAGAAGGTCCCCATTAACTTATTTCTAGTGGGTATGCTCTTATCAAATTTGATACATTTCTATGAGAGTATGACCTAGAGTTGCACCTTGGGCCTATTTCCATCATTGATAAGTGAATTTGTGCTCAGCGGATAACAAGCCATCATTGGTCATTGATTGAGTGGTTTCCCTTGTGTTCAACGTCAACACTAATCATCACACATAGGAATTCATGCGGTACCTTGGTTTCCATTTGACCCCATTAGTGGATTCCTCATCTTTATCAGTATTATTTATCATTGGATACTATTCATAGAGTCTCTATCGTGTGTTATTCCATCTAGTGCATGTCATAGTCGTACCTTGGTGTGGTCTTTACAATATGTTCATCTGAGTCCTTCCAAATCTTTGGCCTTCTGTTAACCCTCATGTTGGATGATGGAGGATGCATTAATTCCTTCCTTCTAGCAAATCTCTTTCTATCGACTTCAACACATCTTTCTCTGGGACAAGGATCCAAAGTTATTTGTTGTACCTTGGGGCTAGCAGTCATTAGTGGTAGGTTCCCTCTCTATTAACAGTGGGAATACATCAATGTCCCCTGATCGATAGATTCTATCAGGTGTTCGAAACCAATTCATTTATTCGCACTTGTTAGATTGTACCTTGACGCCCATTATCATCATTGGTGGGTCATCTCATTTTTGTTAACGGTATACATCAATGACCGGTAATCAAATGGTGTCTCAGTGTGTTTGACCCCAACACATTTATTCACATAGTGTAGGCTCTAACACGACGAATCATTTTGAAGGCTTCAGGTGAAGTACAATCATCACATCTTTTGTGCTCCTACCTGACATATATTGTACCACCCCTTAGACATCGATACTTGTAGAGGATTGGTCTTTTCACTCCACTGGTTCTAGATATCCTCTGATTTGATGTTGAGACATAGCTCCACTGTGTATTCCTCGTGGCCCTGATTGCTACTTTACATATATCACATGGATCCACTATGTCTTGTTCGTGGCCATGGAAATCAATAATACTTTCATATATGACATGGATCTGCAGTGAACTTCATTTAGAGGCCATGTTTACATTACTCCTCAGCATGGGTATACCCGAATCGGGAAGAGAATACTGGTCGCAACGTGGCCCCTTCACCACCCGCAGATCGGAAGGTCCATGCGCCTACACAGGATCTTCTTTCTCCTCAGCCCGAAGAACTCAAACGCTTTTCTATTTCCCTGTCGAGAAATCTTCACCCGCAGTTCTTTCCGCGCAACTCTCCTTTCTTGATTTATCGGAGGATCGAAACTTCGCAACTTCGCGAGTTCATTGTTGATTTCTAGGCTCTCGAATCCCCGAGACCCTATGTATCAACCAATGTTGACTTTCTCCCTCCGCTATCGGGACTTCACTCTATCGCGTTTTCGCAACTCACGACATCAACCACTCGGGGTTCCAACCTCCGATACCCGATACGCCGAAATGCCGAGACTCGCGACCTCGATTCCTCGCGACTTCGCCACTTGTGCGACCAAATGACTCCTACCTCGAATCCCGAGGCCCGAGACACCGAACCCCCGATGGTTTATCCCACCTGTCTTCCACTATCTCCTGTGGCCCACACCACTTCCACAGTTATCGGAATATCGCCTCTCGCTATATCGTGATTTCCTTTGGGATGATTTGGAGTCTTACCTTACGAACTCCCGATAGCCGATCCACGAATAGAACCAATGTTCCTCGTGATCCCGATCGACGACTCCTGCCCTCCTGAGATTTTAGCCTCTCCACTCTCACATGGTAACTTTCCTGCAACTCGGTGAGATCTGACGACTCACAGAACCTCGCGGATTCTCCACGGAGAATACCGACTGTCTATCCTTCCTTCTGCGCAATCCACGTAACGACGAACCATTCTTCCACAACCCTCATCACCCTGCGCGCAAACCTGCGACGCTCCTTACAACCTTAAAGGCACAACTTTCTCACTTGTCCTTCGACGAACTTCGAAGGTCTATTCCTCCTGAGCTTTTTCACGACTCCTAGGTCCTTCGAAAGGATTCCTTGCACGCACTCCTTGCGGCAAATATTAAAACACGATTAAGTGTTGAAGCTTTCGACTCCGATCACTCCTGCAGCGGCAGTCTTCGATTCCCTTTGCTCAGAATCGCAACTCTGAGTCTTCGTCCAGCCTGCGCATGCCTTGCACGGCTCCGGTGCCAAATCTGCACTTCTGAGATGAATGAGGACAAAATCCTTCTCTAATTGAACCCTGCAGTCATGCACTACTTGCGGACAAATTCAACTGCACTCCTTGCAGGAATTCTCTGGTTCATTTAGAGAAACAATTGAAACTCATTCACTCAACCTCTCAGACTTCAATCCAACCATGAAATCACATACATAGTATATAAAAGCAAATGCATGACAGAAATCAAACATCCATGAGCATAATATCAAGATACAGAGAGACAACACAAACCATGAGATTGAATCAAAGCTTCATTCTGTTAATTCAATATTTGTACATGGGTGTTCTTCATACAGTTCTCTGCTTGCTCTTCTCTTCCTGCTTCAATAATAATACAATGTACAAAGGAGGGTGTCTATATCCCGTTTCCCTCTTGGGCTTCTAAACTATCAAATCTAGAATTAAATTCCTATCTACCAGCATTAACTAAAGTAAATGTCGTCTATCTACCTAAGGACGAGAGTTATCCGCTCAAGGTCCATTTACAATACAAGTGCGCCATCTCTTAAATGAATCATTTAAGATCACGCAACAATCCCAAAGTATTTCAAAATTAGTGTTGGCTTGTCCAGCTGTCCTCTGCTTCCGCGTTGGCTCGCTTGATGAGTTGGCGATGCTCCTGCATCATACTCCTCGGCTTGAAAATATTCATGGGCTCTTGTCCATGAGCTCCTTCACGGTCTGTCCATGCTTCTGTATCATCGCTTCACTCTCCCAGCTGGCATCTTCCACTGTGTGATTTTTCCACTTGACTAGATACTCAAAGTATCTTTTTCTCATGGTCTTTTTACCCACTCGCTTGTCCAGTATGCATTCCATCTGTGGCTTTTCTGCAAATGGAAATTTCTTCACCCACTGGATCCCTGGTTCCTCAGTTCCAGTCTCTGCTTCTCCAGCTCTGTATGGGTATAAATCTGCAATATTGAATATCGTAGATATCCCGATGCCATCTGACAACTCAATCTCATAAGCATTCTCCCCGAACTTTCTCAAGACCTTACATGGCCCGATTTCCTTCATCTTAATCTTGTTGTATGTTCCTCTCGGGAACCTTTCCTTCCTCAAATGTGTCAGAACTAGATCACCAACTTCAAACTGAAGTTGTCTTCGATGTTGATCTGCTCTGCTCTTGTACTCCTGATTTGAGTCCATCAATCGCTGCTTCACCCTGCTGTGAAGTTCCTTCATTGCCTTAGCAAACTCTTCTGCATTAGCGCTGCTAGTAGCAGTTTGTTCTAAATCCCTCAGTTCAGAAACTCCTCTCGGTTGTGTCCCATACACAATCTGAAATGGGCTTTTCCCTGTACTCTGATTCACTAAATCGTTGTATGCAAACTCTGCCTGTGGAGACACATTGTCCCAACTGTTGTGGTGCTCTGTCACCAGGCTTCTTAATAAATCTCCCAGACTCCTATTGACCACTTCCGTTTGTCCGTCTGTCTGTGGATGATAAGCCGAACTAAATGCCAAATTAGTTCCCAGCTTCTTCCATGGCGTCCTCCAAAAATGTCCTATGAATTTAGTGTCCCTGTCTGAAACTATGCTTTTTGGCAATCCATGGAGTCAAATGATCTCCTTGAAAAACAAGTTCGCAATGTGAGTCGCATCGCTGGTCTTTTGGCATGGGATAAAATGTGTCATCTTTGAAAACCTGTCTACCACCACAAAGATGGAATCAACACCTCTCTACGTCCTCAGCAAACCCAATACAAAATCCATGCTAACTGCCTCCCATGGCCTCTCTGGTATGGGAAATGGCTGATAAAGACCTGCATTTTGTTTCCTCCCCTTCGAATGCTGACAAATTCGACACCTGTCAACAAACTTCTTGACATCTACTCACATGCCTGGCCAAAAATATGACTCTCTCAGCTTTGCGAATGTCTTGTCGTGGCCAAAATGTCCTGCTAATCCACCACTGTGTTTTTCTTTCAATAAGTTCTCCCTCATGGAGCAATTCGGAATACATAGTTGATTGCCTCTGAACAGCAATCCCTCCTGGATCATATAATCTATCCACGGGCTCCGATCTCTGAGAACTGGATTCTCAACTGCTTCATATGCTTCTCTGAAATCTGCGTCTCCTGCATACATGTCCCTCAAGTTTTCAAAACCCAATGTTTTGACTCGGAACTCCTGTAGCAACAAACATTTTCTGCTTAAAGAATTAGCCACTTTGTTAGCAGTACCTACAATATGCTTAATCACAAATGTAAAATTCTGCATATACTCTACCCATTTTGCATGTTTTTGATTCAACTTCTCATGTTGACTCACAAACTGCAATGCATGATTATCACTATACAGAACAAATTCTTTTGGGACCAAGTAATGCCTCCACTTCTTCAACGCCTGTATGATAGCATAGAATTCTTTAACATACTTAGATTATTTCATCTTTGCCTCATCTAGTTTCTCACTGAAATATGCAACCGGTCTGTCTTCCTGACTCAAGACCGCTCCTATGGCATACCCGCTTGCATCACATTTCACCTGAAATGTCTTCTGGAAATCCGGTAACACCAAAACCGTTCGTTTCGTGATCTTCCGCTTCAACAAATTGAATCTCTTCTCAGCCTCTGTTGTCCAATGAAAAGACTTATGTCACTTCTTCACCGTGTCCATCATTGCTGCGCTAATCCCACTGAAATTCCTGATGAATTTTCGGTAGAAACTAGCCAAACCATGAAAACTTCTTACCTCAAAAACATTTCTCGGTGATGGCCAATTCTTAATCACTTCCACTTTACTTGGATCCATTTTTAATTCATTCGCCGATATGACAAAACCCAAAATAAATGAGCTCCGTTTTCATAAATGAAGATTTCTTCATGTTTATCAACAGCTTCTCCTGCTGTAGCTTCCTCATCACAATGGCCAAATGTTTCAAATGTTCAGCCTTTGTCTTGCTGAAAATCAGTATGTCGTCCAGATATACGATGACAAATTTCCCGATGAATTCCCTCGGGACTTCGTTCATCAACCTCATAAAGGTACTTGGTGCATTCGTCAAACCAAACGTCATGACTAGCCATTCGTAAAACCCTTCATTGGTTTTGAACGTTGTCTTCCATTCATCACCTTCCCTCATGTGAATCTGATTGATCCAGGTGGATATCAGGGGCCACCCACCTTTTCCAAATGGCTCAAAACAGTTTTCTGGCCATTTTGGCAATTTACTATTTTTAGCAGGTTTTAACTTCCA
>SNQJ01S0305135.1:0-10178 GCA_010110895.2 Picea sitchensis | reverse complement strand
GAAGATTATTGTAAGTGATAGAGATTCAATTTTCACTGGAAATTTTTGGACTGAATTATTTTCTTGTTTGGGTACTCAATTGGCTCACAACTCATCTTAACATCCTCAATCCAATGAGCAAACTGAGATTGCAAATAAATGTATAGAAGGATATATTTTTTTCTTTGCATCTGATAAACATACACAATGGATCAAGTGATTTCCCTTGACATAATGGTGGTACAACACATCCTTCCATAATTCATAAAAAAATGTCCCCATTTATGGAATTTTATGGATATCATCCTCCATCCATCACACCACCCTTAAAAGGAATTACAAAGGTTTAAGTAGTGAAGGACCACATAGAGCACCAACAAGAGGTTCTCAAAATATTGAAGGACACTTTGGTCATGGAACAAAATATAATGAAACAATAAGTAGATCAACATCATACAGAAAGGGAATTTGAAGTGGGGGATGGGGTATTTTTGAGGCTACAACCATATAAACAGATGTCGCTCAAGAAAAAAATAAGGAAAACAAATTAACACCCAAATATTATGGCCCCTATAAGGTGTTGTAGACGATTGGAACTATGGATTACGAATTGGAGTTGCCTCCAACTTCATGTGTACATCCAATATTCTATGTTTCTTTCTTAAATAAGGTAATCAATGACAATATACGGGTCCAAACTATTTTACCAGAGATTAATGAAGAAGTAAAAATCATACTAGAACCATAAACAATCCTTAAAACAAGGATTGAGCAACCTACGAAATCTAGCAATTACTGAGTACCTCATCATATGGAAGAACCTACCAGTGGAAGAGGTGACATGGGAAGATGCATTCTTCATGTAGAAACACCTGTGGTTAGTCAAGTGTTGAGGACAACACTTGTTTGAAGGGGAGGGGCATGTTAATCCCTAGACAAAGCCCCATGTTAAGCATAAAAACCCTTATTAAGCCCTAGATATTGAGTTATTACATTTCTAGTGTCATATCACTAGGTTGACTTTCATTGTACCCTTTCATTGTAATTGTATCCTTTGTCTCCTATATATATGCCAAGGAGACCTAGTCTTAAGATCATATTATCTTGTCTTTTACATTGAATATATTGTAAAAGGAGGTCCCCCCCTCGAAGTGGATTGTTATTCATTGACTTTTTATCATTCTTAATATGTTGGTTCATAACATTCTCAAGATGGCTATCAAATGTTTTCAAAAGATCCATACCATCACCCCCCTTCAATTTTTTTTATTTAAAATACTCATGATATGCCATTGGGACACTTCGAAAGAACATATTTCGAAAGATCAAAATAGGTCAATGGGAAAACTTGAAAGAACATACTTCAATAGAACTTAATAGGCAATTGGGACAACTCATAATAATATATTTCGATAAACCTCGATAGGCCATCAAGCCAACTTGAAGGAACATCTTTAAATTGCCTCCAACAAGCCATTGGGCCAACTTGAAAGAACATATATCATTAGAAAAAAATTGAGGTAAAATAGTGCCTCAAAACAAAAAATGTTCTATAGACATCAACTTTAAAAGAACCAATAGAATTCAATATGATGAGGGAAAGAAAAAACTATTTTTTTACCTCATATTTTTTATTAATATCCTTATAGGTTTACTCAAATTTCAAGTGTCTTTAATATGCTCCCAATATCTCTATGAGAAAACTTGAAGAACAACTTTTGTTACCACTCAATAGGTCATTGGGACAACTTGAAAGAACATGTTTTGATAACCACCGATAGGTAATTGAGCCTACTTGAAGAACATTTTTCAATTGCCTCCAATAGGCCATTGGGCCAAATTTAAAGAACATAAGTCATTAGAGAAGTTTCGAGGTAAAAAATGGGACTTAAAGCACAAAATGTTCTATAAACATCAACTTTAAAAGAAAAAATATGATTCAATATGATTGTGTCTACCATAAGGGTAAATAGTTTTGGAGGAAAGAAAAAAGCTACTTATTTAATCATATTTTTGACTTATCTCCTTACATGTTTACTCAAATTCCAAGTGTAGCAACTCGCTAGATGCAAAATTAAATTCAAGAAACATGTTTTCATGTATTTCCATTTTATCTCACTATGGTTGTATAAAAAATATGCAGTGTGGGTACTCATCAACGAGTTCCTACCCTTGAAATTTGAGTAAACCTATAAGGAGATAAGTTGAAAACATAATAAAAAAATAGTTTTATTTTTTTCCCTTTGAAGATTCATAACACTTGTTTTATTATTTTCCTTAGGAGGTCCATTTTAGACCTCAAAAATATCTCTTATGTGAATTCCCTTGATATACCATCAAGCCAAATTGAAATAACATCTTTGAAATGCCCCACATACACCATCAGACCACTTGAAACATTAACATCAAAAACCCCTGATAGACCATTTGGCCCACTTGAAAGGTCCTCAAGAACATAGGCATGAAGACAAGGGAAGCATTGGTCGCACAAAGAGCATGATTGTTGCCATCAATTCCAAAAGGGGAAATTTTTGGATTTTTTTTTGTCATTGATGTCAATAGGAAAGTTGTTTTTCATTGATGTCAATAGGAAAGTTGTTTTTCATTGATGCTAACTCTATAAGAAGTCCAAGAAGCCCCTAGAAGTAATGAGTGATGTCAACTCTAGAAGAAGTCTAGAAGACTCTAGATGTAGTGGGTGCATTTGAAGAAGTCTCCAAAGTGGTCCCCTTATGGCGTATCTCTAAGTATGGCCCTCACAGGAATACTCTTTGAAGAAGTCTACAAGAATCCCTGGAAATACGGTTAAGTGGTTAAGAATCCCCATAGGTGTGGTCATGAAGGCCAAAGTTGTTTGAAGAAAAAGAGTGTGAAGGGCATTGTAAATGCATGCAAAACCCTCATATATGGATAGTTCTCTTCATGCCATTTCCAATGGTAGGTGGTACACCACGTGGTTCCTCACAGTTGAGGAGATATTCCCTCTCGAATATGGGCACCCTAAAGTATGGTTAAGAAGCCCTAAATAGTTGTAACAAAAACTAACAAGTCAACCCCAAATTAAGTAAAAAAGAAAAGTTGTTGCAAACAAGAAGTTACAAGTCATCCCCATTGCAATGAATATTAAAATAATTTTTAAGGATATAGTTGGTAAAGTCAGCCCCAACGGAATAATCATTAAAAAAAAATGAATTTTATTTGGGTCAAGTCAGCCCTAAAAAGAGGGGTCAGATCTAGTATAAATAAGAAACCTAGGAATTTATTTGTTACAAAAACTCAAGTGATTTTTATATGAGGTAACCAAGGAGATCTGAAGTGAATTTCAGAGGGAATATGAAGTGAAGAAGGGAGAAATTCCAAGGGAGGATGAAGTGTTGTGATGTTGTGTTCTAAGGTATGTTATTTAAAGGTCATCTTACCATTTTCACTATAACTTGTTTTATAGAATCATTCAGATAAAAAAACTTGGAGAATGTTGAGAAGACATATCAGGGTGTCTGAGGTAAAAATTTCATCTTTTGGGGCGTTATATTTTTGTATATACACTTTGTGGAAGATAGGGTTTGTGACTAGTCTTGAAACTAGTCTCAAACATGTTTTCTACGAAAAACAGTCATAATGTCATCATAGAGTATCCAAATTCTATGAGACTAATTTAGTTGGAAAGAGTACAATCTATAATATTTTTTTTGTGAGTTTTATAATCATATATCAAATATTGAGCACATGGCATGTTGTACAAGTTCGCTCTCCAGAATAGGAAAAAATCCAAGAAGGTTTGCCATTTTCGTTATAACTCCTTTTTAGGGATGATTCAAGAAGTGAAACTTGGAGGAATTTCAGAGAAGATATTGAAGAATATTGGGTTAAAGTTTCAGACCTTTATTCATTACATGTACATAGTTATTCTTTTTTAAAGTTAGGGTTTGTGACTAATCCAAAAACTAGTCTCGCAAGACACGAGTAAAGTCAAATAAAGATGTTATCCTTTTGTTGAAGAAGTTCATGAAGGTATGCAGGTCTATTATCACATACACTAGGTTTCTACATGACTAAAGGTATGCTTTCTATGTGTTCTATTTTGATGGTTATGATACATGCTTGAGGCATGTCTTGGAGGATTTTGACACATGGTTTGATGCATATGGTTGAGGTATACATATTGGATGTTTTGGTACATACTTAAGGAACATATTGGATGATATGGTTTTTGTTTGAGGTACATATTTTGGTACATGGTTGAGGCATATCATGAGTAATATGGTTTATGATTGAGGCATATCTTTGGTACATGATTCATGGATGTTATGGCACATGTTTGAGGCATATTTTGGCACATGCTTGGTACATGGTTTGAGGAATATCTTGGTGATGTTGGGAATATGTTTTGAGAGATGTTATTGGTGATCTTGGCATATGGTTTTTATGATGATGATGTATTAATATCAAGGAAATTATTAGTGACAGGTTGATTATCAGTGAAAATGATAGAGACAATGAAAATATCAGTGACAGTGACAATGACAGTGACATGTTGATTCTACATTTATATTCCAGGGTTGCAGGGTGGTGCAAGGCAGGAGATCGAAGTCTCCTTTAGGTTGGTGCCTTTAAACTAGGGGTTTGAAGCCTCCTTCTGGTTGGAGTCAGAGAATACAGGGAGTTGGAGATTCCTTCAAGTTGGAGCCTGTAAATCAGGGGTTCGTAGCCTCCTTTCATATGGAGCTAGAGAATACAGGGAGTTGGAGCTTCCTTCAGGTTGGAGCTTGTAAATCAGGGGGTTGGAGCCTCCTTCCAGTTGGAGCTGGAGAATTCAGGGAGTTGTATCTTCCTTCAGGTTGGAGCCTCCTTTGAGTTGGTGTTGGAGTATTTGGAAGTTTTTTCTTCCTATGAATGTAATCTTTTGATATATAAGAAAACATTCTATGGTTTTCTCCCATTTGGTTTTACACGTAAAATTTTGGTGTACTGTGTATCTCTTGTTATGATATGATGCATTTTTTATGGTCATGTGTTTATGGTATGTTAAATGCAATCATAAGTGAATGGAATCATTGATAAGTTAATGTTGTGATTGAAAATGGTAAAAAGTGTTGAATATTGTTCATCCCCCATCCCCCTCAATATTGGTGAATCTTCCAACAATTGGTACCAAATCTCATTGGACATATATGATTGGAAGGTCTAGAAGACTATACTTGACATGAAAAAAGAAGATACATGACAGTGGATGAAAACATGAGATCATAAGGAACTGCAAAAAGAAAAATGGACTTGTTGTAAAGCATATGACTCAGAAGTAAATCATATTTTCAGGTGAAACCAACTATTCATAGGAAGGCGAGTAGTGAAAGGCACAAAAAGATAGAGAGAAACCATAAGGAAGAGATATATGGTCAAGAGAATAATGTTGGATGATTATGTCATTGATTTCAGTTCAGTGAAGATGACAAACCTTGAAGACTTGAAGTAAAGTAATGAATGAATCTCAATATGAATGTTTTTTTATGTACGTCAATGGTTTACATCATCAAGAAGCACCAATGGACAAAGAGTATCATGAGAGAGGAAAGAAATGATATACAGGAAGCCCCACATTGATCTACATGACATATTGAAAAATAAGATAGGGGGAGATAAATCATCAGAGAGAGTTACCCTTAATGTCAAAGGGGAAGAGAAAGAGCAAAAGCAGAAGAGAAAGATCAGAAGCATGAAGACAGAGGGAGAACATGAAGACAAAGAGATATTATTAAGAGAACACATACTATCAGGGGGAGTCACGCTTTTCTATTGGTATCGAAAGGAAAGAGAAATATTAGGAGAGAAATATTAGAAGCATGAAGATAGGGGTAGTAGCCTCAAAGAGAGGTTCCCTTTTCCACTGATGTCAAAGGGGGAGAGAAAGAACATAAGCATGAATGTAGGGAGAGCACTGGTCACAGGGAGAACATGAGTGTTGCCATCAATGCCAAAGAGGGATATTGTTGGAAAGTTGGTTGTCATTGATGTCAATAGGAAATTTGGTTTTCATTGATGTCAAATCTAGAATAATTCTAATAAGCCCCTAGAAGTAATGAGTGATGTCAACTCTAGAAGAAGTCTAGAAGACTCTATATGTAATGGGTGTATTTTAAGAAGTCTGCAAAGTGGTCCCCTTATGGAGTTTCTCTAAGAATGGCCCTCATGGGAATATGATTTGAAGAATTCTAAGATAATACCTGGAAATATGGTTAAGTGGTTAAGTGGTTAAGAAGCCCCAGAGGTGTGGTCATGAAGACCGAAGTTGTTTGTAGAAAAAGAGTGCGAAGGGCATTGTAAATGCATGCACAACCATCATAGATGGATATTTGTCTTCATGCCATTTCCAATGGAAGGTAGTACACGACATGGTTCCTCACAATTGAGTAGATATAACCTCTTGAAGATGGAAGCCCCGAAGTATGGTTAAAAGGCCCTAAACAATTGTAACAAGAAGTGACAAGTCGACCCAACATTAATTAAAAGAAGAAAAGTTGTTGCAAACAAGAATTTACAAGTCAGACCCATTACAATGAATATTAAAATAAATGTTAAGAATATTGTTGGTAAAGTCGGCCCCAATGGAATAATCATTAAAAATTATTTTGAATTTTATTTGGGTCTAGTCGGCCCTAAAAAGAGGGTGCCAAATCTAGTATAAATAAGGCACCTAGGAGTTCATTTGTTACATCAACTCAAGTGATTTTTATCTAAGGTAACCAAGGAGATATGAAGTGAATTTCAGAGGGAATATGAAGTGAAGTAGGGCGGAATTCCAAGGGAGGATGAAGTCTTGTGATGATGTGTTTTAAGGTTTGTTATTTATAGGTCATCTTACCATTTTTCTATAACATTTTTTATAGAATGATTCATACATCAAAACTTAGAGGCTGTTGAGAAGACATACCAGGGTACATGTGGTAAGACTTTCAACTTCTGGGTTGTTGTAGTTTTGGATATACACTCTGTGGAAGATAGGGTTTTTTACTAGTCCTGAAACTAGTCTCAAACATGTGTTCTGAGAAAATAAGTTATAAAGTCTTCATAGAGGATCCAAATTTTGTGACACCAATTGCATTGGAAAGATTATAGTCTATAGTATTATTTTTGTGAGTTTCAGAATCATATATCAACTATTGAGCGCATGGCATGTTGTACATGTTTTCTTTCCAAAATAGTCCAAAATTCAGGAAGGTCTGCCATTTTTGCTATATCTCCTTTTCAGTGACGAAGCAAGGAGAAAAACTTGGAGGAATTTCATAGAATATATCAAAGACTATTGCATACAATTTTTCATACCTTTATTCATTATAGGTACAGAGTTATACTAGTTGGAAGTTATGGTTTGTGACTAATCCAAAAACTAGTATCAAACATGTATTCGAGATAAATTTAAGAAGTGATGTTGGGGTTTATATGTGGAAACATATGGGCCCAGTTTCTATGTGGACCCAGTTTCGATGTGGAACCAGTTTCTAAGTGGACCCAATTTGATGATGCTAAAGTTGAGGAAGGTATGATGAGCATATATCTTATGCACCATGTTGTTACATGATTAAAGGTATGTATTTATATGTGTTTTTGAGGGTTACATATTGATGCTATGGTATATGCTTGAGGAATATCTTTGAGAGTCTTTGACACATGGATAGAGAAATATTTTGGTGATTTTTAGCATATGATTTGAGGTATATATTTGATACATGGTTTATGGTTTATCAGGGATGCTATGGCATTTTCTTGAGGCATATCTTTGGCACATGTTTTGGGGCATATCTTGGTGATGTATGTTATGAGAGATGTTCTTAATGATCTTGGAATATGGTTTATGTGAATGGATCTATTTTTGATGATGATGATGATGTATAATCATTAGTGATATTTACAGTGACAAGTTGATTATTAGTGACAGTGACAGGTTGATAATCAATGACAATGATAGGTTAACTATTAATGACAGTTTCAGTGATAGGTTGAGTCTCCATTTATATTTTAGGGAGGAAGGAAGGGGAAAGGAAAGGGGGTTGTAGCTTCCTTTTAGTTGGAGCCAAAGAATACATGGAGTTGGAGCTTTGTTGGCACCAGGCCAAAGTGGAAAGAAGGATGATCGTGGGAAAGAAAGCGTGCAGAAAAAAAAGTAACAACTGGAAGGTAACACAACATGCGTGCATGCAAAAAAGCGTGCACAAGGAAAGCGACAGCTGGAGGAAGAAAAACACGCGTGCATGGGAGGAAGACCTAATGTCGGTAGGGTTAGTGTTTTGGTAATACATTGTAAATGGCTGAAGATCCCTATATATATAAATAAAGATACATAGGTATCATATAGAGGTTGATACGCTTTTGTAATGTTCTATCGTAGCTATGTACGAGTTGATGTGTTATGTAATATGGTTATGGAACAATTTTGTAAGCCGTTGAGCTAAGAACAGAGGAAAGAAGGAAGATCTGAGGATTAGATCGCAGGCTGCGGAGCATGGTAAGATCTATTTCGCCTCATACAGATCTTACCCATCAAAGGGAATTGTAAGCGCGTGTCGCTGGAGATGCAAAACTACCATAATAAAAGAGCCAAGAGATAAATCTTTGTGGACATAGCCCAGGAGGGGGTGAACCACGGTAATATTTGTGTAATGCGATGAATGCATGTATATCTTTGTTTTCTTTCAGTAGTTAATTGTTATGCTAATGAATGAGTTAATACATTGTTTTGGAATACGATTGTGTTGATTCAGGAAGTAAACTGTGAAAGATAGATGCACACCTGTGAGTAATAGTAGATTGCAATCACGATTCGTAGTATATGGATCGTATTAATAAACCCCTATCTCATACTCAATCCTAGGCTGTAAACACCTGAGTCTTACAGCCGCCCATTTAAAGCTATCTCGGGTGAGACCACGCAGTGCACTCTGTGTACTGTTTTGCCTTCTGGTTTACAAGGAGGGCTGATAGTTTTAGAGGCTTTGTTGGAAACCCGAAAGACATGAACCCTGGGTCAATAAATCAGATGGTAAAAGAAAGAAGTAAAACCAACAAATGGTTTCATTGCCGTGTTAGAAGGAACAAGATAGGACTGAGTAGATGAGATAGATTAAACGAGAAAAGAATGAGTGAAATAAGAAGACCAATGAGCCATTAGAAGGGAATGCTGAGACCTTGGAACCCCACGAAAGAAGAAATCAAAGACTGACTGAGAAACAAAGAGCTAAAGTTTGCACAACAAGACAATAGAAACCCTAGAATCACAACTCGCAAATATCTGGATAAATACGTGTTTATTGATTTACACAAAGTCTTTTTCTGTGATTTTCCGCATCTCCTATAAGAGTGGATACTAAGGTTGAAGGATAACCACGTGACGAACCGGATTCAACAGCTAGATTAGACCCCAGTATAGATTGAGCAGTTACAACAGGTGAACAATAAATTCACCCGCGCAGTAGACTTTTGGCTTGACAATATTGTGGAAGGTTTCATCACCGAATTTGCAGTTGACACAACAAAGTCATACAACACAACAGAGAAAGAATTTCTACGTGGATCTCAAGAAAGGTACATTTAATCCTTGTATACTTCTATTAAGATACTGCTATATAACAAAGGTGTAATGACAATGGAATCATATAACTAAACTTCCCTACGTCCATGGGGGAAGGGGGGAAACACTGTTACAGGTATGAACTAACTGAGAGGGGGGGGTGAATTAGTTAGTGTAGATTATTAACTATTTCTCTTCTTTTGACTTTGAATTCATTAACCTTAGTGGCAGTGAGTCTTTACTGTGAAATTCAGAGTTATAAACATAAAGCAGATAACATAAAGAATAGCAATCATACACAACATTCACTCACAAATATGAGACACAGATTTTTCAAGAGGAAACCCAACCAGGGAAAAAACCTCGTCTTCTTAAGATGTTAAGCAAGCTCCAACTACGTTACATCTCATATTTTATGAGCACCAACTCATAGAGGCTACAACCTCTGATTACCAGCACCAACTGGCTGAGAGCACCAACTCCCACAGAATCCAAGCACCCACTGGGTGGAAGCACCGACTTCCTTTTTACTTCAGCACCAACTGAGTGAAGGCACCCACCTTCAGATTCTACAAGCACCCACTAGTATAGAGAGACATAAGTCTCCCTAACACCACCCTACCACCCTTATTTTCCA
>SNQJ01S0305133.1:0-10178 GCA_010110895.2 Picea sitchensis | reverse complement strand
TGACCAAAGATAATAAAGAAGAACAAGACTTTGTGGACGTAGCCCCAGGGTGGGGGTGAACCATGGTAAACATGTGTGTTGTGCTCAATGCCTTGACCTAATGTGTTTGTCTCTTTCCATGTGTTGTGATTTGATATGATTATGCTATGTGATTTGCTATGATATACTTAGATAGATCTACTTTTCTTTGTGATTCTTAGATGTATGGATGTAGATTTGACATATATGAAAGTGATGAGTGCTAGACCTATTTTGTTGTTGCTAAGTGCTAACTTAACCTAGATCTAAGTGAATGTTGTGGTGCTATGTGCCATCTGAGGAGTGCCATGAGGGTTAAATACTGATGAATGATCTATGCTAAAGTTTTTTCTAAGTGTTAGAATCACAGATCTGTGTCCCAGCTAAGGTTGTAGACACCTAAGTCTTGCAACCACCATTGCCTCTACCTCGGGTGAGACTTCATTTGCTTCGCAGGTGTTGCCAAAAGGGTCAGTAGTTAGGGTTTTGTTCGTGCATTGTTGAAGCATTGAACCCTGGATCTGCCCCTGTGCCAACACCTTATGAAGTTGGAGGACCCTCATATGTTGGCTTGAAGCCCCAAAAGGTCAAAGAAGTCAAATATCTTGCAAAGAAGAAATTATTATTTAAATGATAAAGTAAAGTGACAAAGTCAAGAAAGATTATTTAAATAATAAAGTGAAGTGAAAAAATCAAAGAAGATTATTTAAATGATAAAGTGAGATGACAAATTCAAGGAGGAATATTTAAATGATAAAGTAATGGAGAACTTTCTAATTATGGAAAGAGGTTAACCCTAAAAATGAGGAAAATAGGTAAAGTGACCTAGTAATGGGTTAAGTGACCTAGAAGATGGAGAGTATAAATAAGAGGCAAGGCTCTCTCATTTTACATTACACTTGAGCATATTGAATATCTATAGGTGACTGAGGTAACCAAAGGATATCTAAGCCGAATTTCAGAGGGAAGTTGAAGAAAAGAGGACCAAAATTCAAGGGAGGATAATTTTTTTTGATGATGCTTTCTAAGGTATGTTATTTACAGGTCATCTCACCATTTTCACAATAACCATTTTTCTAGAATTATTCATACCATGATATTGATAGGACATTGACATATCCAAGTATATGTGGTAAAAAAATCATCTTGTGGGTCGTTGTATTTTTGGAGTTACACTCTGTGGAAAATAGGGTTTGTGGCTAGTCCTAAAACTAGTCTAAAATAGGTGTTTCGGGTAAAAACATCATAAATTATTCATAAAAGATCAAAATTTAGTAAGACCAAATGTGTCGGTTAGAATACAGTCTGTAGTATTATGTGTAACATTTTTCAGATCGATTCAACAAATATTCTATGTGGGGAACACTCTACAAGGTCGCTCTCTAGAATAAGCTAGAATTCAACAAGGTATGCCATTTTTGCTATAACTCCTTTTATGAGAGGTTCCAAGTAGTGAAACCTAGTAGAATTTCATAAAACACATTGAAGAACATTGTATACCAGTTTCAGATATTTATTCATTGTAGGTACATGGTTATGATTATTTCAAGTTAGGGTTGTTGACTAATCCAAAACTAGTCATGTGAGACTAAAGAAAAGTTTGATGAAAATGCTAGTCTCTTGTTGTTAAAGTTAAGGAAGGTTCGCAGGTATGTGATCATATACACCAGGTCTATTACATAGTTACAAATCATATTTGTATGATTATATTGATAAGGGATTTTGGTTGAGGTACATGTTGGGTACATGGTTAAGACAAGTAGTTGATGAGTTGGCACATACATGAGGTGTATAGTTGATGATGTTGGTACATATTGATGATTCATAGTTGATGAGTAGTTTACACATGATTGGTAAATACTTGGTACATGGTTGGATGCACTTTTTTATGGTACAGGTTGATTACAGGTTGGTGCATGGTTGATGCACTTGTTTATGGTACATGTTGATTACAAGTTGAGGTAGAAGTTGATGCATGGTTCAGGTTTATTGGTATAGGTTTACAATGATATATCTCACAATGATAGTGTGATAGTGGTTCCATAATTCTAATTCTACTTTAGGGTGGTTGGATGGGGCAAGGACAAGTGGTTGTAGTCACCTTCCGGTTGGAGCCAGAGAACATAGGGGGTTGTAGCCTCCTTCTAGTTGTATCAAGAGTATAGGGGAGTTGGAGCTTCCTTCAGGTTGTAGCCTAAGAAACAAGGGGGTTGGAGCCTCCTTCCAGTTGTAGTTGGAAAACAAAGGAAGTTGGTGCTTCCAATGAATGTAACTCTTCAAGACATATAAGAAAAATCATTCAGTGGCTTTCTCCTGCTTTGGGTTTCCACGCAAAACATTGGTGTACTGTGTATGTCTATGATTGTTCATTTTTTCATTTCTTATTTACTCTATAGTTATTGGATGATAATGCTACATTGATATAACACTTGGATTATATGGTTAAAAAGGATTAAATTGTTCTATTACTAATTCACCCCCCTGTTGGACAACTGAGAGGGGGGGGGGTGAATCAGTTGTTACTGTGCTTAAACAATTATTCCTATTTTAAACTCTTTATAGAACATTCAATGACAATCAAAATAATGCAGGGAGGTAAGAAATAGAGTATTCAACATCAATCACACACATGAAATATACAGAGACAAATGTTTCCCGAGGAAACCCATAAAGGGAAAAACCTCTTCTTTTTGATATGATAAGTAATCTTTATTTTCTATACATTATCATTCTTATGAGCTCCAACTCCTCTTGAGGCTACAACCTCTATTTTACAAGAAGAAACTTACTGAGAGCACCAACTCTCTATTTTCTCTAGAACCCACTATAAGGAAGCACCAACTCCCTAAGTATTCCAGCACCAACTGGATGGAAGCACCAACTTCCAGTCACACGGGCACCAACTTGTATAACATAGAACAATAGTTCTCCCTTGCACCACCCTACCACCCTAGTTTTTCTGTCTGCAACTATATGGAAGCTACAACTCCATGTGTTCAAGCACTTACTTGAACCTCTGAGGACAACAGTCCTCCCTAGCACCTACCTACCACCCTGAAATATAAATATTTTATTTTCTTGAATTCATCACAATGATACAACATTTATCTATGGCTTACCAGTCTCATCACTGTTCTTCTTTGCCTACATTGGTGTCTCCCTACTCACGTCACCTGCACTTTCTATTCTTCTTTATTTTATTCTCTGTGCGCCATCTCCCTTTTATGCGCTATGCCTCTGCACGCTCTTCACTGCATCACTGTTCTGCCCTATAGGTTGTTCACTGTGTCTCTTCCTCACAACTGCATGGCTAACCAACATACTCACCTCACTTCTCTATTCTGCATCTCTTTCTCACGTCGAGTCCTCTTCCTGATCATCATGGAAACTCTTTGTCCTCTCTGGCGGTTCACTCCATGTGTTCATCATCAGTGGGCATTATGCTCAAATTCCTTAGCTTCTCTGGCATTTGAAACTCTTCATGTTCTCTATCAGTTACAACCACTCAATTATGGCTTCTTAGGATCCTAAGCCCCTTCCTTCATGTGATCACTGGTGGTGACCATATGCTTAGGCTTATCGAGTGCTTATCAATTAAACGGTCATGATTCAGTCTCCTGAAATGGATGACTGTCGTAACTTCGACACTTGTCCCTTCAGGTCTTTGTGACTTCCAAATTTTCAAATCTCTCGAATACAATATCGCTGAACAGATTGGATGGTTCAAATTTATATCTCTGAACTAAATCAATGGTTATATTTGATCCTTACATCTATCCTTCATTGCTTAATCTGACATCCGAGACTTAATCAATCAATGTGATGGATGGATACCTTTTACGCCGCGACTTCATCTATTATGCTTACACTATTCTTTAGACTTTGGAGATTTAGAGTCTCAACCCTTTCTTTCCTCTGTACGTCAATATTCCAAAGCTGACAGGCCTCTGATGCGTGTCCCTCTCAGATTAGTGGTAGAGATCTCCTGAAGTATTTAGACTTTGGATATTTCAAATCTCAACCCGTTCTTTCCTCATGAGTGATCACCTGCCGAGTCAATCATCAGACGGTGGAGACCGCTTGCTGTCGATTAACGTTTTCACTTACACTATCCTTCCATTGTAGTAGATCGACGGATGAGACTTTTCCCGAAGTGATATTCAGATCAGACGTCTCGTGCCCACTTCGGGTCTTCGACATTCGAGACTTCAGGTATTTGGGTGAGTATTGGTGGTAAAACTCCCAGAGTGATGTAACTCTTGTGTTACTCGATGATGTGTCATGAGCCAAGCATCTTCCATGTGTCAGTCAAATTTTTGATTTGAACATACCTGAAATGTTGATTTCAACTTGACACTTGTCATTCTCTGACTGTGCCACATGTCCTTGCTGACGTAGATTGCTGATGTGGAATTCTGACATGGTCTGCCACTATTCCCTTTTGCTGACATGGTCTGCTGACCAACAACCCTGATCCAATGGTCCTCGTTTGTCTTCCAAATCCGATGGTCCTTATTCATTTCAGATTTCCGGGCTTCAGGTATTTCACAGTTCAAACATTTTGGAGCGTAACCTCCTCGCGACTTTAAACTCGAACTAAATATTGTTCATTGATCAAGATCTTAGATCAACGACTTGATCTATCAGCGTTGCAAATTTTCTAGATTATCATTTCCTTCCACTTGAAAGTGATCCGATGGCTGACGGGAACTCGCATAATCGAATTCTCAAACGTTTTTCTCGCTTAGCCTATCCTTCCACTAAAAAATGATCCAACGGTTGTGAAGTTTCTTAAAACACATCCACGATCAAGAATGACTATGCAACCACAATCTACGAGTGTTTTAACTCATCACCCAACTCCGCAATGGGAAGATGTGCACTATTGGTGAGTTAACCACAATCGTTGATCTTCAAAGCTATAAGGTCGGACAGTCCTGACTAATTGCAGGATGGGAACAAGCGTGATGTTTAATTCTCCTTTCAATCTCCGTAATTCATCCCTATCGTAGATTTAGTGATTGCACATCCAATGGTCACGATTTAATATGACTTAAACACATTGTTTGTTGGATCAACCGCAGTCATATATCTTTGAAGCTATGAGATCTGATGATCTAGACGAATTGCAGGATTGTAACTGGTGAGTAGTTTAATTCTTCTTTCGCTCCCCGCAATGCATCTTTGTCGTTGATCTGGCTTGCATATCCGATGGTCTCGATTTGATATGAGTTTTATTGTGCCATATCTTCTGAGCTTTTGATCTTCATTTGTTAACTCTCCTAAGCTTTAATCTCCATTTGCTTCCTTTTGCTCCACCTTCTGTTCTTTCCATCAATGACAAGCACATTCTTTCCTGCCAAATCTACCAACAATCTTGCCCTTTGGCATTGATGGCAACCCTCAAAGGCTATGCTAGACTTCTTGGACCTCCAACTGTAGCATCCAGACCATTCCTTTTCTCCCCCTTTGACATCAATGCCAAAGAAAACATGCTCCCCCTAAGCTGTTGCAGTACTTTTTGGAGGTATCATATATTCAACCAACACATACTCCCCCTGACGGGATGGACTCTCTTAGGTGAGAGTAGGGATGACACCCAACTTCTGACGAAGATATTCAAAAGGTGTCTTGGCTAGGGGTTTAGTAAAGATGTCTGCAATTTGTTTTGTGGAAGGAATATAATTCAGCTGAACATCTCTGTTTGTAACCTGCTCTTTGAGAAAATGATACTTTATTGGGATATGTTTTGTTTTTGAATGGAGAACAAGATTCTTTGAGACACTAATGACATTGGTGTTATCACAGTGAAGTGGAATTGGATCAGTATAAGTTACCTTCAAATCTGCAAGAGTTTGTAACATCCATAAAATATGAGTGCAGCAAGTAGCAACAACAATGTACTCTTCCTCTGTAGTTGATAATGAGATAGATCCTTGATTTTTACTAATCCATGATACTAACGAATCACCTAAGAAGAATGCACCTCCATTGGTGATCTTTCTCTCATCCAAACAATTTTCCCAATCAACATCTGAATATGTAGTTAATTGTAAGTTTTGATTTCTAGGATACTATTGAAACCAAGTCTTAAAGTATTTATCTCTAAGACTAAAACTTTTCTTATCTGGGATTTGGCTTTTCATAAGGTATAATCCTCACTATCAGTCCCAAAAGCCCGATACCGAAATCTCGAAATGGCTTTATTTTTTAATAATAAAAGGAAGAAAGCTCAAGTGTTTTTAAAGTCTCGACGCACGTTCTGTAAAGTAATTTTAATCACGATAAATTAAAACCCTAAAGGAGTTATTTAACAATCTTTTAACCTTTCGGGATTCAGGTTCACTCAGAACAATACGTTTTCAATACATTTTGAATCACGAAATCCTGATCCCCGATTTCCCGAAAAAAATGGAAGTTAGTTATTGATCCTGATTAATTAAATTACTAATACTAAAGTTAAGGCCTAAACTAATCTCATTGCGATTTCGGGATTCAGGGTTTAGTGGTGACATACCTTGTGTAAGAAAGATCCCCGAAACCTCGTAACGTGAAGTCCTGACTCAATACCAAAGTTTAAAATGAACTAACTTCATTTTAAAAACACAATTAATGGTAATTAAACTTCTTAGGTTTTTTCACTTTTCAGGTTCCATTGAATGAGATCTTTCGAATTTTTAATTTAGAATCACCGAAATACATCCATATTAATAATGGATAGCTGGTGATTTCTGTGATGCAAATGCGTATCTCAGAAATATTCTCTTCATTAAAAGTATTAAATTATTGGCAGTTACGTTAGTACTTCCACCATAAAATGAGTTAAAGGAAAATTAGAGGTCTGTGTTTTGAACCTTATTTTTTTTCTTTCTATCAGGAGTAAGTCACATCCAACCAAGCTTATACACCTCTCTTATGTGATAGGTTTTCATTCCAATATGAAAGTTATGACACCAAAGAAGGGACCCAAGAAGAGTGAATATACAACTGAGAGTTTCATCCCAGAGGGAGATGTCATATCTGACACCACGCCACATGCTATCAACTCGATCAAATCCTGGAGACAAATCTATGAAATTCTGGACTACGAGATAAAAAATTCCCCTAATGATTCCGAGAATCACCTTCGAGACATAGCATAATCAGAACTTCATAAGATTGCAGCACACCCACGACTCATGGCGTAGAACGACATGATAATTTGGGCTTTAGAGAATATTGATATTCCAATGAGAAGCATTTTAAACGATCAAGTGATCATTATCGACTCATTCAGACCTGAACATATCCAGTTAATGTACAAACTCTCACCCAATCCTAAATACATTTACAATGCCGAATTTATAGCTGAATTTCAGAGAAAGGAATGTACTGAGGTAGACCAAGCTTACCCTGATATAATCAAAGGCTGGTGGAGATGTCCATCAAAATTTAGGGCCGATACCCACGGAATTTATGCCACAACTTCTTTGAATGAGTACATGGTTTATGTAGCCATGATGCTGTGTAGAATCTTTGGCAAAAAGAGTCCCTGTCATTTCCCCGCAGAATGGGTGCCCTTCTTAGAGGAAGCATCAGAAGGATATAGTTTCAACTGGAGCAAGATTTTATCCGATAACATAGCCAAAGAGGTTTCAGATTACAAAGCTGCAAGATCTCGAGGTCAACTAGTGGCCTTTTACATGTCGGCATACATCATGGACACAATTTTTTTTATGACTTCATTCCCCTTGATGAATTGGAGTTGGAACATAACCTTCCTCGAACCCATTCACGAGTATCACTCTGAGCTGTGGGAAGAAAACACAAAAAAATTGTTTTACAAAATTTGTCATTTCATGGTAATACCAATGCATAAAATGTTTTTCGGTTGTGACCCTCCTTGCATTTCTGAAACAATTTCAAAAAACCTCAAGGCAATAGTAGATTGGTTCATTGAAGAAAGCTTCTCCTACATCAGGGTTTATGGGTGCTCAATCCCCCCTCATGCGCTTCCAAAATTCCTCCCGGACAGACTGGTGTGTAGGGAAGTAGCACACCAAATAGTGAAAGGCGGTATCAGAATAGAGCTAAAGGGAACTCAAAATAAGTCCTGGCCAATATTCCTTGTGCACATCGGGAAATTTTCATTACAAAACTTGGGCCATTCCAAGGTGGAAGCAGAAGCACTCAAAGAAGTCAAATTGTTAAATATTGAGTACAAAAGGCATGACCCTTATCAACTAGTGAACAAACACGTGATACACTGCAATATGAAAGCATATGAACATGAGGAGTCCCCTTGGGATGACATGTTCAAAGGGACTAAGACTTATAAAGAGGTGTTAGAACGAGTACAGACACTGTCATCTGACCTGCAAGCTAGCTTTCAGACCTTTCAGAAGCATAGATGGAGTGGTCTGCCCAAAGTATTGCAAGGAGAAGAAATCACCCTCCCTTGGGAGAAAGAAAATGTTCCCCCAGGCTTTGAACAGGAAGCACATAAGAAGGGCAATCCCGAAAAAGTCCCATAGGATACAGAAAGGCCCCCACAAAACAAAGAGGCCTTATAGACAAAAAAATCATAGACCGAAGCAGAAAGGAGGTCCGGGAGACCTCCCGATTCCAGTAAGATTACTCCCCCTTCATCACCTGGTGTTGATGTCAATACGCCTAAGGAAATAGGAGGGAAATGATCTACATATCTAGGAAGTCCCATAGCTTCCTTAACCCCCTTACAGTCCGCTTTTGGATTCCCACAGACAGGAGATCTATTTGTTGATGACCTCACCTCTATCTCCATAGATGAGATTCCTCCTTCTGATTATTTTTTCAATAGAAAAAGGAAGGTTGTCTTGAAACAAGAGATGCATATGGAGGGGAGTATGGTAAAAAAGCATAAAGTCTTGATAGATGGACAGAATTTGGAGGAGAAGGATTTCACTACAGAGATAGTAGGTTCCATGGGAGCCATGGCAACAACAATATTTTTTACCGTGGGAAACATGAGAACGAAGATAAATAAGAGTAATAACATGATAGCTCAATTACAAGATCAGTTAAAGAATGTTGAGGAGAACATCAAAGAAGAGGTGAGTAAAATCTTGGAGCAGATCAGGGCTGTCGAAAGGCTAGAAATTCAATTACTCAAATCAAGCCTGGACGAATTGAACCAGAAGATACAAGCAAGTAAGGTGCAGGTTTCTCAACAAAAGGAGCATGCATAACAGTTACATGCTAGGTTAAATTTGATGGAAGGTTAGGTTATAGATATGAAATCTTTCCAGGCCCAGTCACTGGAAGTGCATTCAAAAATAGAAGTTGAACAACATAAATTGATTTCCAAGATAGAGATTATTCAGAGTTACTTTCAAGAAACAGATAATGCCTTTGATAATATTATCCTGAAGGAAAAAGAAGCCAAATAAGCAAGGGTTACTCTCCAAAAGGCAATCATATATTCATAAAGTGAAGAGACATCCAAAAATACGAAAATATCAGCCACAGAGAAAATCAGAGGTGACATCATGCTCAAGCTATGGGAAACCAACATAACTGAAAACAAAAGAATAGTCAAGGAAATTAGAGATGACTGGGAATAATTTTTTGATCTCTTAGACAAAAGGTCATTAAACATTGGAAAAGGCAATTATACAGGACTTCTGGGACAATTTAATATCGTAAGACATCAATTAAATTTTAAAGAAAAATTGAGTGAAATTCAAATAGAAATTTCACAGCTAAGAGAAATGGATGTCACCCTAATAGACAGGTTGTTAGTTGATACCAACTTAAAACTACAGTCGATAAAGTTTGTAGATAAAGGAGTTGAAGATCGTCTCTCCAAGATATAGAGAAAGGTTTATCTGTTCGAAGCAAAGGACCTTCCAGAACCCCCCAAAAATTTTACACAGTTCCTAGAGAGATGCATTGAATATATTGGATCAAAAGAAGAAGAGTCATAAAAAAAGTAAAAGTATCATTTGGAGGATATTTATTTCCAAGAAAGAAAAAAAATGGAGAAGATCATGCAAACAATTTCTGATCTATTTTTAACAAATAGTTAGTCACTAGGAATTAGGAAATCACCAACCATCTTAGGATTGGTAGTTTTGTATAAATATAACTTTTCAAGACTAAGACAAGGCCTTTTTTTGGATGGGATTGTAAAGAGAAAATTT
>SNQJ01S0305131.1:0-10178 GCA_010110895.2 Picea sitchensis | reverse complement strand
CCGAGCTGAATTAGATCTTTTGATTCCCTGTTGGAATCTCAACTTCTTGATCCACAGGTCCTTCTTCTTACCTCATGATCTTATGTACTTTACCATGAAATTTGGGTTTTGGGACTCACAGAGTTATGATGTCGAGAACCTTTGTCCCCTTGATCTCCCAAACACCGAAATGCCGAAATGCCGAAAAGGCTTCAATCAACAATTTTCCCCTAGGCTATGTCTTAGTCCCTGTGACCCTATTCCATATGACCACAGTCTTATTCCCTTCGGGACTTATCGATGCGAGAGCCCGACCTCTTGTCAACAAAACTCCCGAATTCTTGATTTTTGATTTGCTAAAATGGCCTTTGTCATGTTAGCCCCTCCTGGCTATGCCCTAATCCATGTGACCACTCCTCATAAGACCTCCATCCTATTTCGGGGTTTCTCGGTGTGTAACTCTCGGTTCCTTGTCATTTTGACTCCTGAAAACCCGAAATGATGAAATGCCAAAATGCTATTCTCCCCAGGTCTTCACCTTTCACAATTTCTAGTTTCCAAACACTGAAATGCTCTAACCTTTTGTCTACAGGATCCCCAAAATCCCGATTTTTGGTATCCCGATATGGATTCACTCGTTTCCTTACCTTTCATGATTTCAGAGTTTCATTCCCCGAAATGCTCTGTCCTTTATGACACAAGACCCTCGAAATAACGAAACCCGGTATTTCGAATACCCGAAGTACTCTTCCTTTCGGGACTTTCCCTGAAATCCTAGATTAATGCCACGTGTCCTCCCTCAGATGGACGGTTCTCGTCGTTTCGCGATTTCGCGACTTATGACCTCTTGTGACACAATATTATCTGTCAACTTGAATCCCCGGTAACCGAAATCCCAGTGGACTCTCGATCATCGCCATGTGTCCTCCATGGACGGACGTTCCAGATCGTTTCGGGACTTCGCCAAGTGCAAAGTCGAAAGAAAAAAATCCTTCCTCTGTGTTTCCTAGTGTCCGATTCCCCGAAGTGGGTGATCTCACGACACGTGTACTCCCTAAGATGGATGGCTACGATCTTTTCGCTAATTTGGGACTTTCACTGTGGAGTGTCCTGACCTTCGTCAACAAGACCTCCAAAATCCCGTAGCCCGAAATCCCAATGTGCTCAGTCTTTCGGGACCTTTCTGGATTCTCAGCTCTGTGCGTGAGGGTTAAAACTCGTGTAGCTCTCGATAGATATGATGGCTGTCAGCTACTCTGAGCGAGATCCAACGGCTCAGGATCTCTTCTTCCCTACGCACTCCTCCACTACTCCCTGGACATGGAAACTTCAATGACCCATATCTCTTTCTCGTCCTGATCCAATGACAGTTGTGCTCCTCCTAAGCATGTGTGTTCTTCCTAAACTTGCAAGAATTCTCCAAGTGTCCAAAGGCCTCGAACTTTTCTCTTTCCCTCTGTGAACTCTACAACTTTGAGTCTCATCCACATTCTCAATGACGTTGTTCCTCCTGATATTTTGAGACTCTAAACTCTCCAAAAAGTTCCCCTGCCTCTACGATCTTTTCCGCTATGACCTGTGCACAAAGGCAGTTTACCTCCTGAGATTCTCCTTTCAAATCCTCAAAGGATTCTTCAATTTCAGCACTCCTTACAGAGTCTTTGCACACACAAAGGTGTTATCTCTTTTGAGCTTTTCCTGTAGCTTCGACCTCTAAGGAATTTATCCTTTTTCTTCTCCTTCATATGGAGAATCTGATGCCCTCCTGGAACTTCTTTTGCTAAAGAAACTCCTTGCTGAGTCTGCAGGGTGTTCAACAACCCTATGAAGATCCTTCTCCTTGGACTCTTCTTCAAATCTAGAACTCAAAGAATTCTTCCTGTGCTCTCTGGCATCTACTCAATGCCCTCCTGGCAGAGTGTCTAGAATCCTTAGTGATTCTTACTTCTGTTGAACTCACAATAGAGTTCTTCCTCAACACTCTGTGCCTCTACTCAATGCCCTCCTGGCAGAGCCTTACAGAACTCCTCAAATATTTTGTCTCCTTACTGTGTCTTCCTCTACATAGTCTTGCCTCCAAGGTGTTCAACAAACTTGAGGTCTTCCTCTGAGCTAATGATTTTAGCTACTGTTCCCTCCTGGCATGTCTTTTTATGAACCCGTAGAATTCAGAAATGCACTCTCTGTGCACGGCTATCAGAACCCGCAGTGTTCTATCACACCCTCCTGGTGTGAAGCCTAAAAGACCTCTAACCTTGAAATCAAACAACCCCTACAAATGCATACCTACAACATACATCTACAACATAAAATGAATACTCAAAGACATTCACACAACACAGACAATATGCAGGAAAAAATGCTCTGGTTTGTATTAATAAAATGCCTCTTTACAAAGGTGTTATGAGCGCGGACTGTAACAAGGTCTTGCTCTCCTCAATTCTCTATGCTCTTCTCACGCGGATTCTAACAACTCTCTCTACAAAAGAGATTCAAAGATATTTTACATGATGGGGCTCTTCGAGCTCTTCCATCCAATCTACCTACTCTATTCAATTACATTGAATGGTCTATCTAGTCCAGAATCAGATCTAGATTTCAGCCTTACAAACATTCAAGGCTCCCTACAACTATGCCTGTGCAAAGCATAGCTTTATGGCTCAACAGCCTTACATTCATTTAATTACATTAATTTCAAGTTTGAAATGAGGGTTGTGCCTCTCTTCATTGAATGCGTGCGTTGAAGTGGGCTGGCTGGATGGTTGATTGATGTGGAGAGATGCTCCTGCATCATACTCCTTAGCTGCAAAATTCATGATCTCCTTCGCATGAGCTTCCCATCTTAGCTGTCGAAATCCTCCTGGATCCCAAACAAATTTCTGGAGCTGTTCATCTGCTCCATCTCTCTGCTACTTTTGCTTCTACTGCACTGCTGCTACTGCTGCTTTTCTTCCCAGATTCTCCTTGTTGGTAGTCTCTGCTGACTCTACCATCATCCTCCTGATCTTCTTGATCACTTCATCCAGCTGCTCCAGTGGCTGGCTCTGTTCATGCAGTCTCCTCTGCTGCAAAATTTTTCTACAGATGGACAGATCACAATGATCTCCCATGCCATCCTCTTCATCTGCTCCCAACCTCATCTATTGGATGTGCATACCCTACACTATAACCCTTCTCTCCAGGGATTCAATCTATTCACACAGGTCATCAAAGCTCATGTTGTTTGTTTCTTCTTCTTCTGCTTCTACAATATCCAACGTTGCAGTCTTTTGAGCTTCCTGGCTGAAAGTATTGAGCCACTCCTCATAATTATCATCTTCTTCTTCTTCTTGGGCAGCCTTTAACACCTGCTCCAATTCTTCTTTGACAATCACAACTGGCTGTCTTTGTACTATTGTCTCTCTTCCATCAGCAACACAAATCCTCTTCTCAACTGGGCTATGTGGCAGGAATATCTGAATTCCTCCAATCATTAGAAGATTCCCTTGATCTTCCTTCTCTGTCAGCTGCATCTGTTTATCCAACACCATCTCTGAGCTCATCTGCTCTGTCATCTCCTCAGGCTGATCTAAACTCACCTCTGAGTTCATGAGACTCTCAAACAGTCCCATTTATGTTCCCATTCCCACCTGGAAAATTGGAAGCTTTCTGCTGCCCTCTTGGTAGTCCATGAGATCCCACTGTGATCTCGATTCATTGCCCTCCTGGCAATGTGAAATCCCCTGACTGTCCTCATGGCAGTCTATGAGATCCCACAATGACCTCAACACTTTTCCCTCCTGGAAATTGGGAATTTCCTGGGTTCCTTCTTGACAGTCCTTGAGATCATCAGTTAATCCCAATTCATCCTCAACATCACTAAGATTTCTCCTAGCCTATGGTTCACATACCTGAATGCTCTCCTTTGGTCCATTGAGGTTTTCAACATGCCTCAACCATCCCCTTAATAGCCTACACTGTCTCCTAGCCATCAACTCCTTGACTGGCCAATTTTCTTTCATCTTCATGGGCCATTCATATACCCATCTCGACTTGGCATCCTATTGCATCTCCAATGCAAGTTCATCCATCCTTGCCCTCATCTTGGCAAGTTCTTTATCCCATTCATCTTTTCTCATCAGCTCTAGGTCCTTCCTTCTAGCATATCTACAGCCTTCAGTAGCCATCTTTTTGTTCTTGTCTACCCTCCTGGTAAACCTGTTGTTACTCTGCAATAGTCATCTACAGAGTCTTCAACACTCTACTTTCTTCTCCTCGCTTCACCTAAAATATACAAATGAAATCCCGCTCTGATACCATAACTGACGTGTATCAGAGTACTCCTTTTCCCTAGCTTACTCTGCCTAAGATATACAGACAAGATCAATCTTTGATACCACAACTGACATGTATCAGAGTACTCCTTTTCCCTAGCTTACTTTTCCTGAGATATACAGACAAGATCAAGCTCTGATACCACAACTGACATGTATCAGAGTACTCCTTTTCCCTATCTAACTATGCCTGAGATATACAGATAAGATCAAGCTCTGATACCACAACTGACATGTATCAGAGTACTCCTTTTCCTCAGCTTACTCTGCCTGAGATATACAGACAAGATCAAGCTTTGATACCACAACTGACGTTGACCCCCGAAATACCGAAACCCGGTATTCTGAATCCCCGAAGTACTCTTCCTTTCGGGACTTTCCCCGAAATCTTGGATTACTGCCATGTGTCCTCCCTCAAATGGATGGTCCTCATCGTTTTGCGATTTCCCGACTTATGACCTCTTGTGACACAATATCCTCTATCAACTCGAATCCATGGTAATCAAAATCTCGATGGACTCTCGATCACCGCCATGTGTCCTCCACAGATGGACGGTCCAGATCGTTTCGAGACTTCGCCAGGTGCAAAGTCGAAAGAAACATATTCTTCCTTTGTGTTTCCTGGTGTTCGATTCCTTGAAGTGGGTGATCTCGCAACACGTGTCCTCCCTTAGATGGACAACTACGATCTTTTTACTAATTCGGGACTTTCACCGTGGAGTGTCCTAACCTTCGTCAACAAGACCTCCAAAATCCCGAAGTCTAAAATCCCGATGTGCTCACTCTTTTAGGACCTTTCCAGATTCTCAGCTCTGTGCGTGAGAGTCAAAACTCATGTAGCTCTCGACAGATCTGACAACTGTCGGCTATTCTGAGCAAGATCCAATGTCTTAGAATCTCTTCTGCCCTGCGCGCTCCTCCACTACTCCCTGGACGTGGAAACTTCAACGACCCAGATCTCTTTCTCGGCCTAATTCGACGGGAGATGTGCTCCTCCTGAGCATGCACATTCTGCCTAAACTTGGAATAATTCTCCAAGTGTCCAAAGGCCTCGACCTTTTCTCTTTCCCTTCGTGAACTCTACAACTTTGAGTCTTGTCCGCATTCTCAACGACGTTGTTCCTCCTGAGCTTTTGGGACTCTAAACTCTCCAAAGAGTTCCCCTGCCTCTGCGATCTTTGCCGCTATGACCTGTGCACAAAGGCACTTTTCCTCTTGAGCTTCTCCTTTCGAATCCTCAAAGTATTCTTTGACCTCTACACTCCTTGCAAAGTCTTTGCACACACGAAGGTGCTATCTCTTCTGAGCTTTTCCTGTAGCTTCAACCTCTAAGGAATTTATCCTTTTTCTTCTCCTTCAGATGGAGAATATGATGCCCTCTTGGCACTTCTTTTTCTCAAGCAACTCCTTACTGAGTCTGCAGGGTGTTCAACAACCCTTTGAATATCCTTCTCCTTGGACTCTTCTTCAAATCCAGAACTCAAAGAGTTCTTCCTGTGCTCTTTGGGATCTACTCAATGCCCTCCTGGCAGAGTGTCTATAATCCTCAGTGATTCTAACTTCTGTCAAACTCACAACAGACTTCTTCCTCAGCACTCTGTGTCTGTACTCAATGCCCTCCTGATAGAGCCTTACATAACTCCTCAGAGATTATATCTCCTTACTGTGTCTTCCTCTACACAGTCTTGCCGCCAAGGTGTTCAACAACCTTGAGTTCTTCCTCTGAGCTAATGATTCCAGCTACTATGCTCTCCTGGCACGCCTTTGTCTGAACCCACAGAATTCAGAAATGCACTCTTTGTGCATGGCTATCAGAACCCACAACGTTCTGTCACACCCTCCTAGTGTGAAGCCTCAAAGACCTCTAACCCTGAAATCAAACAACCCATGCAAATGCATACCTACAAATGCATACCTGTGCACAGCATAAAATTAATACTCAAATACATTCACACAACACAGACAATATGCAGGAAAAACTGCTCTGGTTTGTATTAATAAAATGCCTCTTTACAAAGGTGTTCTGAGCACGGACTGTAACAAGGTATTTCTCTCCTCAATTCTCTCTTCTCTTCTCATGCAGATTCTAACAACTCTCTCTACAAAAGAGATTCAAAGATATTTTACATGAGGGGGATCTTCGATCTCTTCCCTCCAATCTACCTACTCTATTCAATTACATTGAATGGGCTGTCTAGTCCAGAATCGGATCTAGATTTCAGCCTTACAAACATTCAAGGCTCCCTACAATTATGCCTGTGCAAAGCGAGGATTTATGGCTCAACAACCTTACATTCATTTAATTACATCCATTTCAAGTTTGAAATGAGGGTTGTGCCTCTCTTCATTGAATGTGTGTGCTGACGTGGGATGGTTGGCTGGCTGATTGACGTGGAGAGATGCTCCTACATCAACTTGTCCATTTTCCTTGAGATAATAAGGGGAAGAATGATCGTTCCTAAACCCTCATTTTAATGCTAACTATTTCATCATCTCATTCTAAAAGTGACTACCATGATCAATGAAAATCTCTCTTGGGATTATGAACTAGGATATAATTTTGTTGAATATGAAGAATGTTGCAGTCTTACCATTGAATTTAACAGTAGGCATGGCCTCTGCACATTTAGTAAAGTAATCCATGGCCACAATAATATGTTGATGCCCCCTAGTTGAAGCTAGGTTACAGACCATAAAATATACCCCCCACTTGGTGAAGGGATCAATGGTGACGACTGGGTGAAGAGAGGTTGGGTGCAAGGACATTTTCCAAGCAAAAACCTAGAAGGGGTGACACTTCTTGACTGCTTCAACACAATATTTAAAAATTGACGACCAAAAATAACCGGCTCGCAATATTTTTTGGGTTGTCGCAAGCCTAGATAAATGACCACCACAAGCCACACTGTGACAGTCATTGAGAACATACTAGGTTCCTCTTGAGTCAAGCAATGACATAGAATATTATCTACTCCTTGACAATAAAAGGTGTCACCAATGATAAGGTAGTTTTTAGCCTGATGATGTATACATCATCGATCATATCTCGACAGATGGGGTTGCGTAAAGGTTTGAATATAAATTATAATGTCTCCATACCAGGGGTATGAATATGTGTTCATCTGCGAATGAATTGTCATGAAACATTTCCTCATCTAGTCGATGGAAGTCCGATATCAACTTGACAAAAACTAGCAATTTCTTAGACTTCGTCGAAGTGAAATCAAGAACAAATTCTTGCAAAATAAAAATCCACTTATTTGATTTCCCCCATATGATATGCCTGGTGAGTATGTATTGAAATGTATTGATATACAAAACTACGCTAGTTTTTAAAAGTAATATTTAATGTCCTAACCTTTAAACCACATGTACGACGACCAAGGATAGTTTCTCCACATGAGAGTATTTAAGTTGAGGACCGACTATATTTCTAATGATATAGTAGAAAATGTTCTCATGGAGCTCATCATTCTCCTAAACCAAGACTGTACCAATCATCCCTTTGGACATGATGATATAAAGAAAATAGTCTCTATTGTAGTCTGGAGGCTTTAGCAGAGGTGCTAATACCAAATCTTTCTTAAGAGCATCAAAGGATTCCTAGGATCGCTCATCCCATATAAATTGAGTATCCTTCTTCAAAAGATGCATGAAACCCTTAGTTAAATTAGCATAGTTTACTATTAACTGACGCAGGAAATTAGTCTTCCCCTGGAAACCTTGAATTTGTAGAATGTTGCGCGGGGGAGGAAATCAAAGTATTTCCTCAACCTTCATAGGATCTACCATTATCCCATGCTCAGACACTAAGAATCCTAAAATATGGTCAGACCTAACAAAGAATATGCACTTGTGAGGGTTCAAGTGAATGCGATAGTAACGACATCTCTCAAATACTAATCGAAGGTGAGCAGAGTGATATACTTGCTTGCAAGAGTGAGAAACAAGATCATCTAGGTAAGATTCAAAAATATTCTTGAGATCGCAAAAATCAAAGGTCATGGCACGTTGGATGGTTTCTCCGTCGTTTTTAAGGCTGAAAGGTATTTTCCAATATGCAAAATTACACCAAGGAAAAATAAATGTTGTCTTATGTTGATTCTTAGGTTTGATTTGAATTTGATTATACCCTGAAAATCTATCCATAAAATAAAAGACTTTTCTTCCCACGCATTCGTCAAGAATTTGGTCAATGAAAGGAGTTGGGAAGTTATCTTGAGGACAAGCCTAGTTCAGGTCTCGATAATACATACATACGAGGATGGTTCCTTGTTTTTTATTTATGGGAATGAGGTTCGACACCCATTCAATCAAGGGATCCAGGTAGATGAAGCTAGCATTAAGCAGATTCTCTACCTCTTCCTTAATAGCAGAGGCCTTCCTAGGATTAACAACTATAAGACGTTTTCTAACAAGTCTAGCATCTAGATAGGTTTTAATATCATTTTCTATAATGATAGGGTTGATCCCTAACATCTCTTCATATGACCAAGAGAATACATCATGAAACTCTTAGAAGAGATCGATGTAAATATGAATTTCTTTAGGTGAACAATACACACTGATATATACGTTCTCAATTTTCCCAATAATACAAGAGATGTCGATCGTGATGGTAGGAGAAATGTTTTCCATGTTTCCTTCGACATACATACCATGCGTATCTAATGGAACCATAGTGTGGTCGACCATCTCAATCAAGGTAGATCTAAATTCATCATGTTCGATATTAACAATCTCTTGGAGGAAATAATAGCGACGATGCATATTTTCCCAAAGCATATAAGGACCATACATGGCCTCTAAGATGGCTTAATTTGAAGGTAAAGTATCGCCAAGGAAATCCTACGAACAAGATAATTGGACAACTCATACGGGCTCTATAATAGGATCCACCTCGTCCGTCCACGAGGAGGAGGGATCCGGGTCGGCAATAGCATCAAGAATAGACTAATATGTGACCTTTGCCATTGATAGTGGCATTTACATGCCAATGTGAAACTGACCTTCGTACAACATAGTCGGGGAAGGTAGGGTCCAAGGGTCATTGAAATACGAAGTACGGAAAGGAATAGACCTCATCGATGATGAAGACTCACTAGAAATGGCATGAATGTGGTGAATTAGTGCCATGAAATCAAGGATACCCATCAAAGAGAAATCCATTATGACACCAACATTCTTAGTTTCCATCTAAGAATTGTTGATCATAGGGACCGAAGGTCCAACTGATGAATTAGGAATAGCATGCACAAAGGATAAATGATCAATTGTCACTATTTTCCCTTCAGGAAGAAAACATAAAGTGCAAAAAACAGATGACACGATGACTATCATGGCATAAGTCCAGTTACACCCTAGTAGTAAATTATAGTCGAGGGGTGTATCAACCACCTTGACATCAAACCCCACTATCTTCCCACCTAACTGGACCAAAAAAGCGGAAAGAATTTCATGGCGTCAAAATAAATGCCCATCAAATGTTGTCAACATAGTCATAGATTGGGATAGAGTGAGAGAGCCAATGGATTTCCAATAGGTTAGGGGCATCACACACGTCACAACACCTTCATAAATTACAATGTGTTTAATGGTAATTTTCATGTACTCCACATGAATTTGAAAGGCCACATGGTAAGGTAAGCGAGACCTAACATCTGTGACGTCAAACATAATAACCTTAGATCCACACAGGTCTCAATATCCTAATGCATATAACAAGGTGTTCTTGTTAAGAACCAAAACCTCAGGAAAAGTACTCAACGCCTTGAAAAAGAGATAATTTCAGATAATAAGCCTCTTCGAGGGGGCAACCTCCTTTTACCCCACTTAAATGTTCAAGTACAAGATGATTTAAAATGAAAATGTCTCCTTGGTATATAC
>SNQJ01S0305130.1:0-10178 GCA_010110895.2 Picea sitchensis | reverse complement strand
TACATTGATGAAAATATTTTATTTTCTTTAGTTAATTAACAAATGCTAATATAAAAAAAAATTAGCATATACATCAGATACATAATTAGAACTTCTAGGTATGTGATGATAAGTAATAAAATCAAACTATCGTTCCAAAATTCATACCCATAGGAATCGTCAGAGTAGAGTAGGGTCACACACGGTAACTGTCATTCAACTGACACACTACTAACTAGGAGTCTAGGAAAACTTCTAACGAGCGAATACCATGTGAAATGGCATCACGCAAAAGTTTTATAATGATGCTATATTCGACCACATTATTCATGGATGGCCCTAGGAAAACGCCACTTGAAGACACTAGTAGACCCTCGGGTGAGTAAACAACCCAAGTGGAGGAAGCCAAATTCTATGTATGACGACTGGCTCCTTCTGCAAATCCTAAGTAGACCAAAGAATTCGTTGACATCTACCAACCAAGGGAAAACTTTATAAGCAAGTTGAAGATAAAAACAAAGGGAAAATATATATACACTGAAATACATTAGTATACAAAGAGTTACGCCCAATCTTGGGGATCAAACGTAATATCTTTTCAAATATAGCTCATTCCTAGGCTCAACCAACATGTTCCCTTCATAATCTTCTAATTCATAGGCTCCTTTTTCTAAGACTTGTCGCATGATATAGGGACTATGCCACATGGGTTTGAACTTGCCTGCCCCGAGTGGTTCTTTGGCTTGATCATATAGAAGGACCAAGTCACCCCTAGTGTACTATCGAGTACAAACAGACTTATCATATTGGACCTTGACGTGTCTTTAATTCACTTCTATAGTTGTAGAAGCGTCTCAACGTTGCTCATCTAGACTCTCTAGGTGTACGACGCATTGTTTGAGATCAGAAGTGCAACTGCCATTCTAAGAGAAGGGATTTTTCATTCAATAGGTAAGATTGACTCCACACCGTGTACTAACTGGAAAGGAGGAAAACCAGTGGAATTCTTGACCAAGGTTCGGTATGCCCAAAGTGATGGATAAAGCATGATATGGCAGTCATATTTGCTCTGGCTAACAGTTTTTTGGAAAATGTTTTTGAGAGACTTGTTCACGGCCTCTACTTTTCCATTTTCCTGGGGGTAGTAAGGGGGAGAATGAACATGCTTAAACCCCAGTTTATATGCTAGTTCTTCCATCATTTCATTTTGAATGTGACTGCCATGATCGGTGACAATCTCACTCGGGATTCCGAACCTGGATATAATTTGATTGAATATGAAGAAGGTTGCAGTATTACCATCATATTTAACTATAGGCATGGCCTTGAACCACTTAGTAAATTATTCTATGGCCATGATAATGTGTTGATGCCCCCCAACTGAAGTTGGGTTTCAATCCATAAAGTCCACCCCCCACTTGGTGAAGGGACCGACAATAACGACTGGATGGAGAGGTGTTGGATGCGAGTGCATTTTTTGAGTGAACACATGGAAGGGTTGACACTTCTTAACCACTTTGACGCAATATTTAAAGATAGATGGCCAAAAATAACCAGCTCTCAAACTTTTCTGGGTTTTTGCAAGCCCGCATAGATGACCACCACAAGCCCCACTATGGCAGTCATTTAGAACATACTCAGCTTCTTCGTGAGTCAAACAATGACACAAGATATTGTCTATTCGTCGATGATATAGGGTGTCGCTGATGATAATAAAGTTCTTAGCTTGGTATCGTATACGTCATCGGTCATCTCGCAAGAGATGCTAAGGGAAATTCAAAGTTTGAAGAAAGAGAACAACATCTCCATACCAGGGGTCTGATGACGAGACAAGGAAAATGTGTTCTTCCGCAAATGAATCAACATGAATAACATCCTCATCTAATCGAGGGAAGTTGGATGTTAACTTTGCAAAAACTAGTGATTTTTTGGACTTCACAGAAGTGAAATTGAAATCAAACTCTTGTAGAATGACAATCCATTTATTGTAATTTCCCCCTATGATACACCTCGTAAGGACAGATTGAAATAGACTAACATCAACAACCACAGTAGTTTTGCAAAGCAATATATAGTGTTGTAATCGTTGGACTGTGTGAACAACAGCCAAAGCTAGCTAACGGATTTTAGGGCTGACTAAGTTTCGACTAAGATAGTAAATGACATGCTCACGGATATCGTCATCCTCCTGAACCAACACCATACCAATCGTCTCTTCGGACGCGGTGACATAAAGCAAGTAATCTCTACCATAGTCTAGAGACTTCAGTAGAGGCATCGATACCAAGGCTTTCTTCAAAGCATCGAAGGATTCATGGGCTCTCTCATCCTAGATAAAAGGAGTGTCCTTCTTCAAGAGATGCATGAAACCCTTAGTGATATTGGCATAGTTCACTATAAATTGTCGTAAAAAGTTAGCTTTCCCCTGTAAACCTTGAAGTTAAAAAATAGTGTGCGGGGGAGGCAATCGAAGTATTTCCTCAACCTTTAACGAATTTACTATGATCCCAATATAAGAGACTAAAAATCCTAGAATTTGACCTGACCTAACGCAAAATATGCATTTCTGAGTGTTCAAACGGATGTGATAATGGTGACATATTTCAAATACTAGTCGAAGGTGCTTAGGGTGATCCACTCTCTTATGGGAGTGAGCAGCAATATTGTTGAGATAGGCTTCGATTATATGCTTGAGATCGTGAAATGCGAAGGTCATAGCATGTTGGAAGGTTGCTCCGACATTCTTAAGGCCAAAAGGCATCTTCCGATATGTGAAAGTACCCCAAGGGAAAATAAATTTCATCTTATGTTGGTCCTTGGGTTTAATATGAATTTGGTTATACCCAGAAAATCTGTCCATGAAAGAAAAAACTTCGCTTCCTGCACATTCATCGAGAATCTGATCGATGAAGGGTGTCGGGAAGTTGTCTTTGGGGCAGGCTTTGTTTAGGTCATGAAAATCCATGCATACGCGGATGGTTCCTTTATTTTTATTCATAGGAATGGGATTGGATACCCATTCAGTCAAGGGAACCAGGTAGATAAAGCAAGCATTAAGCAGTTTTTCTACCTTTTCCTTAATAGCAGGGGCCTTCCTAGGATTGACAACTCTAAGTCGTTTCCGAACAGGTTTAGCATTTGGGTAGGTTTTAATCTCATGTTTGACAATTCGAGGGTCGATTCCTAGCATATATTCATATGACTAAGTGAATGTGTCGTGCAATTCCTTGAATAGCTCATTGTAGATCAAAATTTCTTCTGGTGAACAATCTGCACCGATGTATACATTTTCAACCTTTCCAGGGGTACAAGAGATATCGATCATGACGGTAGGAGAGATACTCTCCATGTTTCCTTCGGCATAAATTCCGTTCGTATCAAATGGAACTACGGCATGACCGACTATCTCACTCAAGGTAGATCTAAAATCATCTTGTTCGATTCTGGCAAGCTCTGGGAGAAAATAAGAGCGATGATGCATATCATCCCAAGGCTTGTCAGAACCATTCATGGAATCTATGATAGCTTCATCTAAAGGTAAATTCTCATCGAGGCAGTCATGCGAACAAGACGATGAAGTGTCCCACACGGGAACCTCCTTGTCTGTTTGTGAGGTAACAGGATACAAGTCAATGGAAGAGTCAAGAACAGCTTGATACGCAATCTTTTTTGTCGATAGTGGCATGACCATTCCAAAATGTGACTAACCTTGACAAGATGCAGTCAAGGAAGGTAGGGTCCAAGGATCGTTAAAATAGGAAGTGCAGAAAGGAATGGACCTCTCTAACGAAACGAGCCTACTGGACATGGCATATATATGGTGAACTGGTGCCATGAATTCAAAGGTACCCATAAGGGATGAATACATTACAACACCAATATTCTTAGTTTTCGACTGAGAATTGTTGATCACGGGGATCGACAGTCCAACAGATGCATTGGGGCTAGCGTACGCAAAGGAAAATTGATTGATCATCACGATCTTCCCATCGTGCGGAAAGAAAACAGTGCAGAAGACAAATGATACGATTGAAGTCATAGCATAAGTGTTGAATAGATGAGAGGGGGGGCTGAATCATTTGTCACTGTGCTTAAACAATTATTCCCATTTCAAACTCTTTATAGAACACTCAAAGATGATCACAATAATGCAGGGAAGTAAGCAATAGAATATTCAACATCAATCACACACATGAAATATATAGAGATAGATATTTCTTGAGGAAACCCATAAAGGGAAAAACCGTTTCTCCTTGATATGATAATTAGTCTTTATTTTTTGTACATTGTCATTCTTATGAGCACCAACTCCTTTTGAGGCTACCACTTCTGTTTAGAAGCAGCAACTTGCTGAGAGCACCAACTCTCTGATTTCTCTAACACCCACTAGAAGGAAGCACCAACTCCCTGAGTGTTCCAGCACCAACTGGATGGAAGCACCAACTTCCAGTTACACAAGCACCAACCTGTATAACAAAGAACAATAGTTCTCCCTTGCACAACCCTACCACCCTATTTTTTCTAGCTGTAACCAGAGGGAAGCTACAACTCCCTATGTTCAAGCACCCACTTGAAACTCTGAGGAAAACAATCTTCCCTAGCACCTACCTACCACCCTAAAATATAAATATTTTCTTTCTTAAATTTATCATAGTGATACAACATTTATCAATGGCTTACCAGCCTCATCACTATTCTGCTACATTGCTCTGCTCTGCCTGCATCAGTGTCTTTCTGCTCACATTACTTATGCTTTCTGTTCTTATGCATTTTATGCTCTTTGTGCCATTTCAATTCTATGCACTATGCCTTTGCATGCTCTTCATTGCGTCACTGTTCAACCCTTCAGGTTCTGCACTGCATCTTGTCTTGTCCGCGGCCTCACTGACCAGAGAATCGACTGCCTCTTCTCTTTTCTACATCTCTTTCACACGCCGAGTCCTCTGCATGATCATCATGGAAACTCTTCATCTTCTCTAGTGGTTATGCTGAACACGTTCATCATCAGTGGTCGTTTTCCTGAGATTCTTTGGTTTCTCTAGTAGTCGCAACTCTTCATCTTCTCTGTCAGTTACAGTCGATGGATTTTGGCTTCTTTTTATTCTAAGCCCCTTCCTTCATGTGACCACCGTCAGTGACCAAACGCCTATTCAAAAGGCACTTCCCGATCTCGGTCTAGTGAGTGCTACCTCCATTTCTCGATATGACCTTGGGCTATGAAATTCACGTGACCATGCAATTGCGGGTGAGTCCATAGGTGGTTTGAGGGAAACCCACTTTTTTCCCCACAATTCACTACGAGCCTCCATGCGTCCTTTCTCCAAAACTGTGGTTTCAATTGCGGCCCGCTCATGAAAAATTAAGACCCGAGCATGTTCTATCCCTGCAATGTGACGGGACCGTTGATCCCACAATCTTGACGGTGCTCCTGAAGGGACAGTTCAGATTTGATATTTACACTCATATTTTCATTGTTCAATCCGATGGCTAGGACTTAATCAAACATTGAGATGGACAACTGTCGGAACTTTGCCCTTCGGAACTTCGGGATTTAAACTTTTCAAACTTACACTATCCTTCCACTATAATGTGATCAATGGTTGAGAATACACCCGAACTGATATTTCATATCGGATGACTCATGTCCTTGCTGAGGTGGTCTATTGACGTGGGTGAGACGTGTAGCGGTGTAGTGGAGTGTGAAGGAAAAGCGTGGTAGTGGAGTGTGACGTCGAAACAAGGAGGTGGTATGTATGAATGGTTTGGTGGTTTACTCGGAGGGGATATGAGGTGGTAAGTGGTAATGAGCAAGGGGGGTCTGAGTTAACATAAAGGTGACATGTATGAGGGTCCCACATGGAAAATACCACCATCTCGGACCCCCCCCCACGGTTAAAGGCAGAAATCTTGGGGGGGTCTGATATGCCCTGTCGACCATAGATCTGAGTGCCCAATTCTCGGCCACTGAGATTAGCACTCCCTTCTTCTATCTTATCCTATCCTTCCAATTTAGAGTGATCTAACAGCTGAAGTTTACTTCGGATGATTCGACGATCGAAGATTCATTTTGTCTCTCTGGGTCTCCAAACTTCGGATATTTCAAATCTCAAACTGACGCTTTTCCCATACGCCAAACTTCTAGAGTTGACAATCCACTGACGCATGTCCCTCATCACATCGACAGTCCTCTTTCACTTCGGGAATTTGACCTTTCAACCAAATCAATGGTTCTGCGTCCCCTTTCTCGATCAACGGTCAAGATCTCCTTCGAGTCTCCGGACTTCAAAATTCTCAAGTATCAATCTAAATTCTTGAAGTGATATTTTTCCAAAGAGTAACCTCCTCACATATTTATACCCAAAATGAATTACGTTCGTTGGATTAGGATCTTATATCAACGGCCCGATCTGTCTGTGATGCATCTCTTCTAGCTTATCATGTCCTTCCACCTAGAATGATCCAATGACTGACGGAAATTCACATACCTCACTTATCCTATCCTTCCACTCAAAAAAGATCCGACAGCTGACGAGAATGTGGGTTTGATTCGACGGATGACGGTTATTCGCATAATCAATTCTCAACTCTTTATCCTCGTTTAACTTACCCTTCAATTAATTTGATCCGACGATCGACGAATATTTGGGTGATCGTTATCTCAGATCTCAGCACTTGCTTATCCTGTCCTTCCACTAATTCAAGCCAATGGTCATCACATTTTCTCTAGATCCGATGGTCCACATTCATTTTGGATTTCAAGCTTCGGGTAATTCAACTTTCAAGTTTCCAATTCTTCCAAAGTGAGATTCCCTGAATGGTAACCTCCTCGCAAATCCACTAGATCTAACAGTTGCTAGTCTTTTGGATCAATGATCCAATGGCCACTTTCACTCATCCTCCTGATATTCTGATCTCTCCAACTTAGAATATTTTCTAAGTATTCATGGGTCTCGACCTTTTCTCCTTTTGTAAGTCTGTCTCTTGGACCACATCTGCAATTCTGGAAACTGCTATCGCTTCTGAGATTTCTCGTTTCTGCATATTGTTCGCTTCTCCTCCTTAGCTTATGTTTGTCTTGTAAAACATCAACGCTATTGTTCTTGCCATCAATGACAAGCACATGCTTTCCTGTAAAACATGCCAACAATCTCCTCCTTTGGCATTGATGGAAACCCTGAAAGGATGCACTATTTTTCTTAGACCTCTCCAATTGTAGCATATAGACAACACCATTTTCTCCCCCTTTGACATCAATGTCAAAGAAAAATAGGCTCCCCCTGAGATTTTGCAGTACTTTTTAGAGGTAGCAGATATCCAACCAATACATACTCCCCCTAACAGGATGGACTATTTATCTTGATAACGGGGTCACGTCCAAATTCTGGCGTAGATACTAAAACTGAGCTTTTGTAAGCGGTTTAGTGAATATATCAGCAATTTGATCTTTAGATGGAATATAATGCAAATAAACAACGTTGTTGGTCACCTGCTCCCTCAAGAAGTGATACTTGATGGGTATATGCTTGGTCTTGGAGTGAAATATAGGGTTCTTTGACACACTAATTGCACTGGTATTATCACAATGAATTGGGATTGGTGCAGTATATTTTACCTCCAAGTCTGCAAGTTTTTGAATCATCCACAATACTTGGGTACAACAAGTGGTAGTTGCAATGTATTCAACTTCTATAGTTGATAAGGAAATCGAACCTTGTGTCTTGCTCAACCATGATACAAGGGAATCTCCTAAGAAGAATTCACCTCCAATCATGCTTTTCCTTTCATCCACACAGTTAGCCCAATCGGCATATTAATAGACTGATAGTTGAAAATTTTGATTCCTAGAATACCATAGGCCATAGTCCATTGTTCCTTTCAAGTATCTGAATATTCTTTTGACAGCTAACAAATGGCTCTGTTTAGGTGCAGCCTGATACCTTCCTACCATTCCAACAACATGCTTTATGTCTGGACAGGATGTTATGATGTATAATAGGTTGCCTATCATAGACCTATATGAACTCTGATCAACGCCAGGTGAGTCATCATCCTTGATTAATTTGCATCCAGTGACCATAGGTGTGCTCATAGGTGTGGAATCTTCCATTTGAAACCTTTTCAACATTTCTCTTATATATTTCTCCTGAGAAAGAAATAATCTTTCAGACCTCTGAGTAATTTGCAAAACAAGGAAAAATGGCAGTTCCCCTATCATAGACATTTCAAATTCAGACTGCATGGAAGAAGCAAACCATTGTACCAATGAAGCATTATTGCTTCTGAAGATGATGTCGTTTGCATAGACCGACACAATGAACAAATCATTACCCTATGTTTTGATATATAGATTGTTGTCAATTGTTCCTCTCTTGAACCTTTTGTCTTGAAGATACTTATCTAGTCTATAATACCAGGCACAAGGAGCTTGTTTCAACCCATATAAGGCTTTCTTCAGCTTTCACACAAAGTCAGGGTTATCTGACATTTGGAAACCCTCTGGTTGTTCCATATAGACTTATTCTTTCAGATATCCATTTAGAAAAGATGACTTGACATTCATTTGATAGACTTTAAACTGTTTATGACAAGCATAGGACATAACCATTATGATAGCTTCTAATCTTGCTACGGATGCAAATGTTTCATCAAAATCCAGTCCTTCTATTTGAGAATATCCTTTGTAGACCAATCTAGCCTTATTTCTTACAATATTTCCTTGTTCATTCATCTTATTTTTGTAGACCCATTTTGATCCTATTACATTTTTATTTGTTGGCCTAGGAACGAGTTCCCAAGTGTCATTCTTTTCAATCTGGTCGAGTTCCTCATTCATTGATTTTAACCAATTTATGTCTTTATTGGCTTCATCAAAGTTCTTGGGTTCCACCATGGATATGAGGGCTATATGTGATTGCTCAGTGTCTTTGATTATCCTTCTCCCGGTTTGTACACCTTTATCTTTCTCACCAACTATCTGACTTTCAAGATGATTCATTTGAGTAATTCTGGAGGAAGGATTTTATGTTGATTGTTGTCCTGACTCTTCTTGTCTGGTTGTCTCTTCTCCATCTGATTCTTGGACCTGTTCATCTTCAGTTTCAGCTGTGTCCTTTGTAGTATACTCAATATTTCTCACCTCTCTTGATGGGACTCCTTCATCAACCTTTAAATCAATGCAATCAACTAATTTATGCCATCTTTTATTAAAGCATCTATATCCTTTACTATTGGTATAATATCCTAAGAAGATGCCTTCATCAACCTTGTCATCATACTTGCCAAGGTTTTCATTATTATTCTTTATGTAGCACTTACTTCCAAAGACTTTGAAGTGTTTGATTGAAGCAGGTCTTCCATACCACAGTTCATAAGGTGTCTTGTCACTATGTGTTCTGAGGTGCGCTTTGTTAAGAATATGGACTATTGTGTGTATTGATTCTACCCAGTAAGTTTGACCAATGTTCTTCTCATTCATCATTGACCTGGCCATTTGTTGAATTGTTTTGTTTTGCCTCTCAACTACTCCATTTTGTTGTGGAGTTTCTGGGATTGAGTATTCTTTCTTGATCCCATGTTTATCACAAAATTCCTTGAAATCACTTGACATAAATTCTCCTCCTCTGTCTAATATTATTTCCTTTAACCTCTTTCCTGTTTGATTCTCAGCTAAATCCTGAAATATTTTAAATTTCTCAAATGCTTCATCTTTTTCTTTGAGAAAAGAAACCCAAGTGAGTCTGGAGTAATCATCAATGATCATAGTTTTCCTTCCCTGTGCCTTCCTATCTTGATGATCCACATAAATCCATATGAACTAATTGGAGTGGTTTCTCTGTTGAAGTAGAGCTCTTGGATTTAAAATGTGTCCTGGATAGCTTTCCTACTTGGCAGGCTTTACACACAGAGTCTTGGGGCTTTGATATTCTTGGAAGATCTTTCACTGCCTCAAGTTTTTTGAGCTTGATTAAGTGGTCAAAGTTTAGATGTCCAAGTCTACTATGCCATAACCAGCTTTCATCATGTTTTCTTAGATGACACTCTTCTTTATCTTCTTTCAGCACAAATACATTATTTTTTGTCCTTATGCCTTTAGCCACCACTTGTCTTGAGTTTACATATTTTATCTTACAATCCTTAGAAGTGAACACCACTTCACATCCTCTATCACACATTTGACTTACACTGAGAAAAATATGTTT
>SNQJ01S0305129.1:0-10178 GCA_010110895.2 Picea sitchensis | reverse complement strand
ACTGTCGGGTCTATACTCATACACATCATGTCTCTTCCACAAATATGGTTGTCCTAAAAGAACATCACAAACTTCAAGGGGAGAAATATCACACAATACCTCGTCTTTGAAGGGTAGGAAAAATAGTTGGATAACATGGAGATCTCTTATTAGGTGAATCCAAATGATGGTTTAGGGTTGCGGGTTCATTTTCATCGATAGGTCTAGCCCCCTTTAGCCACATCTATGAGTGAAACATGAATTCCCCTTTCCTTTGGTTCTTCTGGTTTGCTTGGCTTGACTTTGATGGTAGAAAAAATGGCTCTAGGTTCGACATCGATAATCCACTTCCCTCCTTCTAGATTTGATTCAGAGTTAGAATCTACCTCTGACTTGGAAGCTTTCAGCTTGGCCACCAGTGACTGCTTGGAGTGACATTCTTCGGTGTTGTGCCAAGGGATTTTATGGTATTCACACCACTTTCCCGTGTCCTTATTTGAATTCTCATTACCTTTCTTGGGTTTTGTCTTGGACTGGTTTTCCTGAGAGTGGTGATATTTTTTTTGTCCCTTGTGTTGTGGGTTGGGTCCACCTTTGCCTTGCTTCGGCTTTGAGGAGTTTGCAGATCCAAACTCTCGCCTCTTCTACTTAAATTTATGCTCGGTCTTGACACCATATCTATAAGGCCCAACTAATGATGCGATGTCTAGAAAATCCATTTCCATTTGAATGTATCTATGAAGAAAACCACTGTATTTGAGCACCAGATGTTGTTCTGAGTCTTTTATACCCAATTTGGTGCGTAGAGTAAGGAAAATATTTGTAATGATCCCAAGCCAAATTTTTTTCTTGGAATCACTAACTAACCACTGATTTGATTATTAAGTGTTATGTATGTAGGTTGGCCATGAACATTTTGGCCTTAGGGTTTACTCAGTTATTCATCCACAAATAATACAAGCAGTATTGCCATCATATGAAAAACATCAACAATACACAAGATAGGAACCACACGCAATAGCTAAACTTTATTATAAGAAAGAAAGCACCTGATACAAATAGTGAAGAAAATCTAGAATAACTTCAGATGGCTTCAAGAAAATAATGGATATGCATACAAAATGCTCCTAGAGATACAAGGCAAGCCTCCCAAAGGTTGTAATAGAAGATGAACTCTCAGCTGCAAAACTAAAGTTTAAGCCCAACCCTTAAGCAACTGGTACGACCCTGCTGGGTGAGGGTACGACTTGTTGAAGACAATGGATACCAAGGGTTCAACCCTCCTAAAGATGAATTCCCCCAAATGCTACCAAAATCCTCCCAATGATAGATCAAGGCAATGGAAGCCTCCTCCTGAAGTATGGATCTCAAACATTGAAGCCTCCTCCTCAAACTGTAGAAACCCTAAACTGGTACGGCCCTCCTGAAACCATGAATATGTCCAATAGTACGGACTAGCTGAATATGGGCTCTGAATCCCCTTAAACTCTCTAGGATGATAGATCGGGCCTCCACAAGCCCCTGAGAGAAATTTGAAGATCAGATCTAGCCTATGGCCTTCTAGATTTGAGAAACACTGAATCACCAAATCATCTTCTTCCTCCTGAAATCGTCTCAACCTACAAATAGATGATACGGACATGGTAACTCCTCCAAGAAGATATCAAACTGATGAACAAGGCCTTGCAAGCAAAATCCTAATGCTGAAAACCTTCAAAGCTTCCTCAACCAATGGTGTGCCCCTGCAAGAAAACCCTAGCTGGTACGAACCTGTTGATCCAACTGGTACGACCCTGCTAGTCCTCCTGAATAGATGATAGATGTAGAATGGTGTGGGTGAAGTATTTCATCCCCGAGACCAAGCTTGGAACAAGGTGAGTGGAATCTTTCACCACTGGGTTGTAATATCAAAACCCTCAAAATTGTATGCTCAAGAGAATCAATAAGCAAATAACGAAATCCAGAATGAAATGAGAGGTGTGCCCTAGCCTTCTCTTTATACTTTTTTCTATTTCCTTGTTGAGTTAAGTTAACCCCTAGGGTTAACTCCTAACTCAACCTCCAACACTTCTATTTCTTCATTGAGTTAACTTTTTAACTCTTTTCACCTTTTCTTTAAGTTAATTTTGGTTGAATTTTCTCCTCAGTGTGAGACTATGGCCTAGTGGGGATGCTAGAACACTAAGTCATCCCAAACCTTCTCAACAAGAGGTGGGGGACATTACAATATTGGTGAAATCTGGTAATGTTTAGTCTGTTTCCTTTTGCAGTGTGGTCCATCTTGTGTACTGGTCCTCATAGCTTCCAACATGGTAGTATTGTTCTTTAATGGCATCCTTGAAGGAATCCCATGTAGGGGTGACCACAAATATTGAAGATTCATATATGGCCCTTTTCTTAGAGTAAGTATCTCACCATGTATTAATATGGGGTACAACCTTGAGGAGTGAAAAAGTAATATTTTCCCTGTCAAAAAAATTGTGGATCGAAAAATACCCTTCAAGCAGATTCATCCATTTATCTACAACATCAACATCTATCGGTCCTTCAAATAATGGAATATGAAAATTTACTTGTACCTTGAAGGGGGTTTCATGGCCACTTGATGAAGATGTGTCTCCNTATTTCCTTGTTGAGTTAAGTTAACCCCTAGGGTTAACTCCTAACTCAACCTCCAACACTTCTATTTCTTCATTGAGTTAACTTTTTAACTCTTTTCACCTTTTCTTTAAGTTAATTTTGGTTGAATTTTCTCCTCAGTGTGAGACTATGGCCTAGTGGGGATGCTAGAACACTAAGTCATCCCAAACCTTCTCAACAAGAGGTGGGGGACATTACAATATTGGTGAAATCTGGTAATGTTTAGTCTGTTTCCTTTTGCAGTGTGGTCCATCTTGTGTACTGGTCCTCATAGCTTCCAACATGGTAGTATTGTTCTTTAATGGCATCCTTGAAGGAATCCCATGTAGGGGTGACCACAAATATTGAAGATTCATATATGGCCCTTTTCTTAGAGTAAGTATCTCACCATGTATTAATATGGGGTACAACCTTGAGGAGTGAAAAAGTAATATTTTCCCTGTCAAAAAAATTGTGGATCGAAAAATACCCTTCAAGCAGATTCATCCATTTATCTACAACATCAACATCTATCGGTCCTTCAAATAATGGAATATGAAAATTTACTTGTACCTTGAAGGGGGTTTCATGGCCACTTGATGAAGATGTGTCTCCTGTGGGAATTCGTTGAAGGATATGTGCAAATTTATCCATCATTTCGTTCCTTTGTCTCCCAAGGGCTTCTTTGAGCAATAATTTAAAAGGATATGTTGCTCCATCATATTTATTCTTGTCCAACATGAGTTTTTGTTGGGCTCGATGCGACCGATATTGCAAAGGCTCGATTTCTTCGAGTCCCAACTTCTTGTACCCGGATCTTTTGGACAATATGCACGAAGAAAAATAAATGAAGAGAAGACTACACTGATACCACTGATTCGGATTTATGAGAGGAATGAAATGAATAATAGCCTGAATACAATAACACATAGATACAAAGAGCAAAAAAAAATATTCAGTGAACAATAACTTCTATTGAATAAATAAAATAGGTTGAAACTATAAAACTTGATAACGAAAAACAACTTGATCGAATGGTGGTAGCTATCTCTGAGAAGAGATGTGGCTGCTACACACATCCATCTGAGAAGAATTACAATGAGTCTCCAAAGGCATTTTTAACATTACTCATGAATGCCAAAACCCTAGACATCCAAAAACCTAACCATAGGAGATGAAACTCCAAAATTTATGTGGGCCCTGATGGGAAAGTTGGTACCTCAACTTCTTTGGGTCGTAATGTTTGCATATGACCCCTATTTTAGGCGTGTGATAGCCCGTTGGAAAGGTATTTTTGAGAACTACACAATGTTCCATCAAATTGTGACTCTGTATAGAGTTTGACTGTGGCAAGACAAAAAAATGTTGTTTAGGGCCCCAAAACGGCCCTGGAATTACAAAAAGATGAACTGACATGAAAACTTTCAAAATAATCCATTTGGATTAGGTGGGAAGCCACCAATATCCACCTAGAAGCTGTGTAGGGATTTAGAGAACCCCAGAAGTGTAGAAGCCACAATTATAAAGAATTATAGAAGAAAGTGTTGAACTAAAAACTGTGAAGATGATCCAGTTGGAATAGGTGGGTGGCCACCAATATCCACCTGGATCAGTCCTCCCCCCTTAGGAGTTAATGGTCTCCATTGCGTTGAGTGCTCCCATCAGGTGAGGAAATTGTTGTTGAATTTGGCCCTGGGTGAGCCACTTGGCTTGGTGTAAGAGTTGTCCTACCTTCACAACCTGATAAAGTTGGATCCTCTATTGGTGAGTTCCCTTGACCTATGTGTCCGCTACCTGATCAGTGGAAGCATGTTCCATGCAGTTGGGTTTGAGTTCTATTGGTGTCAACTATTATGCAATCTTCAAGGTGCCCAATAATGGTGGAAAATATAGTTGGAGGAGGTCCACATTGAACACTGGGTGCAAGTCAAGGAAGGGGGGAGTGTTGAGCTCAAAAGCATTGTCACCCATAACCTTGGTGATAGTGTAAGGCCCATAGAAAAGGGTACGAAGCTTCTGATGGGTCCATGTAAGGAGTTCTTTCTACAAATGTAACTAGATCTTGTCTCCCACCTTGTTGGTCCTTGACCAAGTTTTGGGAATTTCTCAGTCATGTTGACCTATTTTGGAACTTCGACAGCCTATCGAAGGAGGAGTGCAAGATGAAGCAAAGATCACGGGATCTCAGCCCCCTTTTGGGCCCCTTTTTGGGTTTTTGGGAATATGTAACGGGAATGGGATGTTGACCCATGGGTTTACCCATGTTTAGGCCTATTTTGTATGTATATATAGATGTCTAGGCCATATAGAGAAGAGTAGGTGGATGATATATCTATGTGATGTAGGCCAAGTGCCTAGAGTTGGATCTATGTGATCAAGGCTTTGTGCATTCTGTGTAAGACTTGGAGAGCTGAGTGCAAGTCCTTGTGCAATATGATAGGAGGTTTAGTGTTGTAATGTAAGGAAGAAGGATCTAGTGAGCTGTGAATATATTTTGTCCCATGTGGTGTAAGGGTTTGGAGGCTCTGTGCTTGTAATCGATTGACCAAAGACATTAAAGAAGAAGAGTTGGTGGACATAGCCCCAGGAGAGGTGTGAACCACGTAAATAATGTGTTGTATTGCTTTGTGCTTCTCTTAATGTGTTTATGTATTCTTTTGCTAAGTGCTTGAGATGATTAGATAGATCTTCTTATGCTTAGTGCTAATGATAGGTAGAATGATAGATATGATATACATGAATATGGTAATTTCTTGATCTACCAGATCTGACCTATTTACTTATGATAAGTACTTAAATACATTAGATCAGTGTTAATGATGCGAAGTTATGTCTTATGAGTGAAGTGGTTATTGAATGTATATTGCGGAAATGATGTTTTTAAGTGCTTTATTAAGTAGCACAATCACAGATCTGTGTCCCAGCTAAGGTTGCAGACACTTGAGTCCTGCAACCACCCCTGCCTCTAGCTCGAGTGAGACTTCATTTGCTTCACAGGTGTTGCTGAAAGGGCTGGTAGTTAGGGTTTTATTGGTGCAATGTTGTAGCGTTGAACCCTGGGTCTACCCCTGTGCCAACAAATGGTTCCATTGCCGAGACCTGAAACTATAATTGTTGGGAACTGAGGAAGAAGAAGATTTGTGCAAGGATCCGACTTGAAATTGTGAAAGCTCTATGCGTAGATTTGTTTCTCTAGTGCGCAGTACTCTACTTAGTTTGACAAGCTCTGTGCTAAGGAAAAGAAGTCTGATCTGAAGAAAAGAGGTAAGATCTAAAAGATTTTTGCTATGAGAAAGGAAAAAGTGATACTTTTTTATTAAAAGAGGTAAGATATGAAAGCTCTATGCTCTGATAAAGGTAAGAATAGTTAAAAGTTTTAGATTTGAAAGCTTTGTGCTCTGTAGAAGTAAGATAAGTGGATTTTTTTTATTTCTAGAGTATGGAAATAGGTATGTTTAATAGAGTCTGTCCTAGTTTGAAAGCTAGGGAATTAACAGATGAAAGAAGGTTTGATACGATTAGATCTTACAAGAATAGTGAAAGATATATTATACCTATGCATAGAAAGAATGTTTGGACTAACAAATGGATGCAGGATCCTAGAAATAATTTGTTGCAGGTTAGCTACCATGATCCTAGTGTGCAGTACAGGAGAGGCTAGGGATAATTTAAAAGAAAGAGAGGATTGACCCTATGTTATAGTTGCAGAAGACTGAGACATCTTGCTAAGGAATTCCCTGGAAGAAAACCTAGTTTCCTTTGTTGTAAGGCTATGGACCATGAAGTGCTAGATTTCCCTAGAATGATCACTAAGATTGAAAGAATAACTCTGAACCAGGAGAACCCTAAGGTAGATCCAGAAACTAAGGCTATATAAGAACCCCAGAAAGAATCAGAGAAAGTATTGCTGCAAATAAATGAAACCCTAAATAATCACCAACATGTCAGGTTATCATAGATCTTTAAAGAAAAATAATGCATTGAAGCAAGAATAGGAGACTTCGACATTGACTGTGTTCTAGATGAGGAAACACATGTGAATATCATGACAGAAAGAACTTGAGAAGCTATAGGAATCATGTTGCGATCCCTTCATTAGGAGGAATAGGACTATTCAGAGGAAATCTGGTAAACTTATGTGGGAAGCTCGCTCTGATACCTAAGAATGTCAATGGAACTTAGACAGAGGAAGATTTTGAGATTATTAAGTTTGTTGAAGAAAATGCCCCATTTACCATGTTAATAGGAAAACCTTGGATTGATAGAGCTCAAGCCAGACAAAAGGAATAAGAAGAATCCTTGGAGCAGAAGAAACAAGACTTAAAATATTTCATGACTAGAAGGATCGCACAATTGATTGAAGAATAGGATAACAGATCGAAGCTAGTTGACACTAGAGACCCTGATGTAGAAGTTGTAGGAACATCAGAGGACCCCCAAAAGACTGAAGTACCTATCCCATACAAATAAAAGGTATTACCCCTGAATCCTAGGAAAGAATATCAACAACGTGTAGTGACTATGTTAAAAGAAGATAAGAATCAAAATGGAAAATGAGCTAACGAGACGAAGCTCACTAGGAAGAAGGCTAGGAAACAAAGTAAGAAGAGAGCTAAGTTGCAGAAGCTTCCAGAGGGAGCTTCGTAGAGAGAAAATTTGCAGAATTGGAGCTTCGACGGGATATCAAAACAACGACATAGGGCACTTCGCCATGACGAAGCAATATAGTCGTTGGGGCCGATATATCCATTCGACTACTGTTCTGAATAGATCGAAAATAATTTATAGCTCGACACCAGACCGTTAGACTATGCCATAATGGATCGAACAAGAGTTAATGGAGGCTCATAACCATTGCAAGTGAACCATTTCCAAGTTGCCTACATATCCCATCGCGCCATGCATGAATAACACTTTTTCTAACTGAGAATTCGAAGCCCATAGACTAAGTGACTTGTCTACAATGATCATTACACCCTTGCTATTATGCTAGTGCAATTTATAAGACCATCGTGACCCCGATAATTTTAATCCCGAGTGCGTATGTCCGACGAGCTCACCCCAGTTGAAGAATCATTAACAAAATTTCTCCTCGAATTGATGACAGAGAGAGTCATGTCAGAAAGAGGAGTGTCTACAAGTATAAAAGCATCATCAACAAGAGGATTGTCAGCCTCTCTGTCCACTACTTGAGCCGGTCCATCCTGGCCATCCGATGAGAAGAGAACTAAACATAGGGATGATCTCATGAATGCTAAGATGATTCCAAGAATTCTACCCGCCTACCTGCCACCTCTGAGTGGCATATTCAATCGAGACAGTGTGCCCAGAGAGTTTGAGTATGATTTGGTCACTGCGTACCTCCCAAAAGGGATACGTGCAGTGTGCACAGACTAGGATAATATCACAACATTGAGGTTTAGTGATTTAAACCTCGGTGACAGGAAGGTATACAACATTCTCTCTCCACACAAGTATCTGACGAGAACCAAGGGAAATAACTCGAAGATCGTCCCCCAGTCATGGACCATGAACCTCATGCAGTCCACACTGCTCAATGTCATGAAGATTCCTCACTTCGGTAGGCACCAAGAAGTGAACACATGCATCAAGTTGTTGTTGTCCTTCTACCACAGTGGATATTTATGGTTGAACCATCGCATCACAGTGGATTCGACATTGATCAACCGGATCACAGGGATGAGCATGCAAGGCCCTGACCCACAAGATTTCTACCTCGGAAAGACCACAGATCACGCTCTGGCATAGAATATTAAAGAAACCTACGAAGATGTCAAGAAGGGCACGTGAGGCTACAAGGCATCTTCTATCCAGAGTGGTGAAGTACACCTCGCCTGCAAATTGATCGCAGGGAAGTTGGTGCAAAATAATCGACCCACCCAAGTCACAGGGTTCATAGTCGACCTCACTGGGAAGTGCGTAGAAGGACTTCAAATGAATTGGTAGAAGTACATCGTAAACCATCTATAAATGGAATGTAAGGAAGCACAGGACCAAGGATATGAGTTCCACTTTAGCTGGCTACTCATCTTGATCACTTTTATTGCATGGGAGATGCCAGAAGGTGCGACCTTCCCGGACATCGAGCCCTTTGAACCGCTGGCCACAAAGTTCAGTACGTTGTGGTACTCCAGTGACATGAACAAGAAGTGGCAATCAAATGTCATTTTCAACACTTATTACAACCAGCTGAAGACCGCTATCCAGTCTGAGCCTCGTATAACCCCAAACACTCTCCACAGGTTCAGGCCCTTGATGAAATTCAACACAGACTACCATTTTATCTATATCATAGCACACACTGATGAGCATAAACAACAACTACAAGATGACGAAGGAATAATTAGAAGAGATTACTAAGGAGTGGTCGGCGGACCTCCTCATCCCAGCAGACCCCGCAGAGCAATCTAATATTGACAGCCCAAAAGTCATGCACGATACACCTAGACCAAGCAAGACCAAGAAAAATGAGGAAGTTCAAGATGTAAAAAATACCTCGGCGAAGACTGCTTCTATCTCACTTGAGAAAGGATGATATGGCAAAAAGATAGATGGCACAAAAGTGGAATAAAATAAAGGTGAGGTTACATCGCCTAGAGACGAGGAGGACCCCTCAAAGAAAAGGAATGTTTCCCCTTTGAAACCTTCTTTAAGAAAGAAATCAAAAGAAACTAGGACCAAATTCGAGACCACCCTCACCTCAGATGGCTTCAACTTTATCGTCGCAGGACTGAATGATGCTTCGCTGGAAATAATAGAGAAGCAAGAAGCTAAGTAGGAGGAGGTGTTCAATTGGATCAAAGTTGAACTTCAAGGACTTCAACAAGCATTACAGCCCAACCACGCAGTTCCTACTGTGCCTCTATCAACAGAAACATCAAGACTAGGTGATGAGTCAGCTCAAATCCACCACATCGTTGATACAGTCGAAGCTCACCTTCGACAAGCTCAGGAAGAGATAGCACACGCCACCCAGTATTTACCGCAAGCACAAAAAGAGCTTGAGGACCAACGCAGTTTTACAGAATGGGAGAATCTTGATCTGGAAGAGAAGTTTGATGAAGAAAAATCCCAGCTGCATAAAGAAAAGGAACAGTTGATCACAAAGCAACTCGAAGTAAAGGAACTGGTTCACAGAGAACTTCTCTCTGTGGCATTCATCGAATTAAAGACTGAAGAGTGAGTTGCACAGCAGGTGGCACAACTCGAAGAAGTAATCCAGCAGCTCCAACAGTGCATAACAGACTTGGATCTTTTCATTGTGCCCGAGACACCTCAATATGTAAGAGACCTCAGGGAAGCAACTTCCTGCAGCACGGTTGACAGATTAAAATCTCTTTCCTTGGAGTGTAAGCAGATGAGTAACCGCAGTGCTCAGACCTATGAAAACCTCACTGAGAACCTAGAGTTACAGGCTGTAACACACCCACTAAAGGAAATCAAATTTTTGCGGTCCTCTGTCGGACTCGAACCCCTAAATAACCATGGAGGCCCAGCGTAAGCTGGCTCCTTCTCCGTTCCCACGTGATCGAGGGTTATATTCACTGTTCAATTTGAAC
>SNQJ01S0305123.1:0-10178 GCA_010110895.2 Picea sitchensis | reverse complement strand
AAAAATGAAGGACTGTATGAATGGCTTGTCATGCCATTTGGCTTAACGAATGCACCCAGTACTTTCATGAGGTTGATGAATGAAGTCCTGAAGGATTTCATTGGGAAATTCGTCATTGTGTATCTTGATGATATATTAATTTTCAGAAAAACAGAAGAAGAACACTTAAAGCATTTAGCTACAGTGATGAGGAGGTTACAGCAAGATAAATTGCTGATTAATATGAAGAAATCATCATTTATGAGGACAAAACTCATTTATTTGGGTTTTGTTATCTCTGCAAATGAGTTGAAAATGGATCTGGAAAAGATAAATGCGATTAAGGATTGGCCATCGCCGAAAAGCATATTTGAAGTTCGAAGCTTCCATGGTTTGGCTAGCTTCTACGGAAAATTCATCTGAAACTTCGGTGGAATTAGCGCACCGATGATGGATATGGTGAAGCAAAGACATAAATCTTTTCACTGGATGGAGGAAGCAGAGAAGAGTTTCAACTTGCTAAAGAAGAAGATCATTGAGCAACCAATTCTGGTTTTTCTAGATTTTAGCAAGACATTCCAGGTCAGGTGTGACATGAGTGGATTTTCCATTGGAGAGGTCTTGAGCCAAGACAGCAAGCCGATCATGTATTTCAGTGAAAAACTGAATGAAGCAAAGATCAAGTACTCCACGTATGACAAAGAATTCTACGTAGTCATACAAGCACTGAGGAAATGGAGACACTATTTGGTTCCCAAGGAGTTCGTTTTGTACAATGATAATCACACTTTGCATTCATGACTTGACAGGAGAAGTTGAACCAAAAACATGCTAAATGGGTTGAATACATGCAGAATTTTACTTTTGTGACTAAGCATATTTCTGGAACTGCTAAGAAAGTTGTTGACGCTTTGAGCAGGAAATGTTTGCTTATGCAGAAATTCAGAGTCAAGACTTTGGGTTTTGATAACCTTAAGGAAATGTATAGGGATGATCTAGACTTCAAAGAGGCATATGAGGCATCTAAGAATCCAATTCTCAGGGATAGAAGCCAATGGACTGAATACATGAACTAGGATGGATTATTGTTTAGGGGAAATCAGCTATGTATTCTGAAATGCTCCATGAGGGAGAATTTGTTGAAGGAAAAACACAACGGAGGATTGGCCAGACACTTCGGTCATGATAAAATTTTCTCAAAGTTGAATGGCTCATATTTTTGGCTAGGGATGAGGACAGATGTGAAGAAATTTGTGGATAGGTGCAAAATTTGTCAGCACACAAAAGGAAAAAGTCAAAACACAGGGTTATACCAGCCATTACCCATACATGAAAGGCTGTGGGACGCAGTGAGAATGGATTTCATATTAGTACTGCCAAGGACAGAAAGGGGAAATGATTCAATCTTTGTGGTAGTTGACAGATTTTCAAAGATGGCACATTTTATACCATGCCAAAAAACCAGCGATGCAACTCATATTGTGAACCTGTTTTTCAAGGAAGTCGTCAGACTTCACGACTTTCCAAAGAGTATCATTTATGATCAAGATACCAAGTTCATGGGACATTTCTGGAGGAACTTATGGAAGAAGTTGGGGACAAATTTTTCTTTTAGCTCAGCGTATCATCCTCAGATGGATGGATAGACAGAGGTTGTAAATAGGAGTTTGGGAGATTTGTTGAGGAGCTTAGTGACTGAACACCATAGTCAAGGGATCACATTCTACCACAGGCGGAATTCACTTACAATGATTCACTCAATAGAAGCACAGGGAAGAGTCCATTCCAAATTGTATATGGAATGCAACCAATGGGAGTTTCTGAATTGAAAGATGTAGAACAAGTTGAATTTAGGAGTGCTAGTGCAGAGAACTTTGCAGAAGGAATGAAGGAGATTCACAACCGAATTAAGGAGAGATTGCAGAGTTCAAGTCAAGAATACAAGTGTAGAGCAGATCAACACAGGCGAGAACTTCAATTTGAAGTTGGTGATTTGGTTCTTTCACATCTAAGGAAGGAGAGGTTCCTAAGGGGAATGTATAACAAGTTGAAGATGAAAAATATTGGACCGTGAAAAGTCATAAGGAAATTTGGGACAAACGCATATGAGATTGAATTACCCAATGGGGTCAGAATCTCACCGATATTCAATATCATGGATTTGTACCCTTATAGAGTTGAAGAAGAAGGGGAAAAAGATAAACAAGGAAAGATTCAATGGACAAAACAAATGCCTGTAGTTGAAAAGCCACAGATGGAAAGCATAATTGACAAAAGGATTAGCAAAAATACTAGGAGAAAAGAGTATTTTGAATACTTGGTCAAATGGAAAGGACATCTAGTTGAAGATGCCAATTGGGAAGATGAAGCAACAATTCAAAATCATGGATAGACCGTGCAAGAGCTCATGAGTAGGAGTTCATGAAAACTTTCAAGCGAGGGAGTATGATGCAGGAGCATCGTATAAAGACAAAGCATGCACCTAGCCAAAGAGACAGTTGGACGCGTAGATGCAAATAGGACACATTTTTGTGAAAACATTTTGAATTTTGAAATCTGGGGCATTAATGTAATAGCTATAGGAAGCATACTTACATTTATATCTTGGAGATATGAACAGATTTGGAGCAATTTCTCTCATCTGTCAAATGTAATAGGAATTTATGTTTGTTTAATGCAAGTAGGTAGATATGAATGTTATATTAGACAGTTTAGAAGCGTAGGAGGGAAAACAGATGATAGACACCCTCACCCTTGTATCATTGTAACATTATTATCAGTCAGATTGGATAAGTTGTAGAGCTACAGAAGAGAAGAGAGGAGAACAGAGAAATTTATGCATTTTTAGCTGTTGATATTTACCATGTACAGGAGCACTGAAATTAATAGAAGAAGGATTTGATTCCAAATCTATCTGTTTGTTATGGTTGTTGGAACCACCTGTTAAATGGTATGTTGCAGGCTTGTTTGTATTCTCTATATGCATTTATTTCAATGCTATGTGTGTTTGTAGGTTTTGTAACTCTATGTTGAATGTTTGAATTTCGGTAAGGGAAGAATGAGTTTCAATTGTTTCTCTCTCTAATAGCTCCTGCAAAGAGTGCAGTGGAGGGTCCACAAGGAGTGCATCGACCAGACTCTGAGTTTCATCTCAGAACTCTCAGAAGAGATTCAGATTTCATTTTTTTCAGACTCAAGAGCCGTGAAAGGTGTGCGTCGGCCGAGTGAAGACTTGGGTTTTACAAATATAGGAGGAATATTGAGAGAATATTGTTTCAAAGAGTGCACAGGGTCGAAGACTCAAATAACCAGAGGTTATTTGAAAGTTTGCCGCAAGGAGTGCATGTAGGGATCATTTCGGAAGTTTGAGTTTACAAGAGAAAGATCATGAGGGATTTAACCTTTGAAGTGGTCAAAGGGAGACGGAGGTCAAAAATCATCTTATAGAAGTCAAGTTCAGGAAGGAGAACACCGAGTCATTTGGGCAGAAGTCATTGAGAAGTGAATTGGGTGGTCAGAATTCTCCGTGGAGAACTTGTGAAATTGTGAGGACCATAGGATCCAGAGGAGTTGCAAGGTGGTTAAGAGTTGGAGGAACCCACCACCCTGATATCAAGAATCAACGTGGACCATTGATCATGGTCAGTTTGGGCCATTAGATAATTTCGTGAATTCAAGATTCACAAGTTTGGAGTGTAGGCCAAAATCCTTGGTCACTCTAGTTCCCGAATCGCGAAAGGGATCATCGAGTGTGGAATCGAACGGTGGGAACACTTCATGGAGAAGCGTCAAAGACCCAAGAGCCATTAGATCTTCCAAAGAAGTGAGGGGGTTAAGGCGAGTGCCTTTTCAATCACCCATAATCTTAGGAGAGATAGTGACCATTGGATCCAATTCAACGAGAGTTGTCGGATCTCATGCGAATTCACATTTTAGGAATTCGAGGATTGGAGAGACAAGTGATTTTAGGATCGAGAGTCGTGAACACCCGATTTGCGAAATATCAAAAATATCTGGACTGTTGGATCAAGGGAGGCATGCAGCCATCGATCTCCCCGAAGGTACAATTTCATAGTCGGGGATCCATAGAGGTAGAGGAATGACTGTTGGTTGTTCGCTCGAGTCCCAAAAGATGTAACTAGTGGGTAGCAGGTGGCGTGTGCTCGTCGCATTGGAGGAGTCAACCTTCGTTGACATTTAACGTTTCGAGGATTGCAAGAGTTGTGGAATTGCGTCGAGAACCTCCAACTCGCGAAACCTAAAATATTTCGCGGGCTTAAACAAAGGGTTTAATTAACTCTTGGCATGGTTTGGAAAAGATCCTGTACTGATATCGGCCCGAGGGCAGGGGGTCTGTGCCAATAACTCATAACCATTATAAATACTAAACCATATAACACTTCCCATTGAACCACTAACCCCATATGTTTGATCATTCCTAACCCCTTTCATCCTTAACCCACAAAATCTAAAACACTAATACCATATAGAGCCTTACCCACAATCGATAACTAGTAATCCCTATAGATATAACCCTTAATTATTGACTTTCATAACTTTTAATCATTATAAAACCAAACCACTAACACCTCACAACTATAAATGTTAATCCATGATCTCTATAACCCATAACTTATAACCCTTATTTTCCTTAACCCCGACCTATAATTATTATATCCATTATCCTCTAACCTCTATAAAACAACAATGATCACCCCTAGCATTTATAACCCATAATAGTTGGAAATAACTATAACCCTTGACCCTTGACCATTGAACCCCCTAACTACAAAATATTATAGCCCATAATTCCTATAACTGCTAAACCTTGCAATCTCTTATCATTTCCAACCAATAACCCACAAACACTAACCATTATAATCACTTACCTATAAAATTCCTAATTATTAACAACTATGTCTTTTAATTAGTAATCCTTATAATCCATAACCATTATAACTCATAACCCCTAACACCTATGGCACATAAACCCCTGACCCATATCACCTTTCACTTGTCATTACTACCCAATAATCCATATAAACCCCATTCATCGTAACCCTTAACATATATAACCGTAAACCCTAAATTATCGTCACTAATTCTTAAACCATAAACTTATAGAACTTAACCACTATAATACTTAAGATCTAAAACCCTTGTCTAGTAACCCATAACCACTATAACTCTTAAATAAGAACACTTCCAACTCATGACACTTCTAAAACCTAAATTTCTCCACCCCTAATAGCTCTCTCTCATGACCCATAACAAATAAACCATATTACATAAACCCTAACTAATAATCTTTGCAATGCATTATCCATGTAATCTCAAACCCATATAATACATGATACTTATAAAATATAATCAATATAAACCCCACATTACAATCCTTAACCATTATAATCCTTAATAAGAAAATGTTTTTTCCCATAGCCCCTATAACCTCTAACAACCAAATCCTCACCAATATAACCCCTAACAACATATGTAACATCTAATTCCTATCACTCATGTAACCCCTAGATATTATAAATCTTAAATAATAACCCTTCAAACTCATTACACTTATAACAAAAAAAAAATTCTGCCCTTAATAACTATCTCCCATAACCCATAACATATAAACCATATTACCTAACCCCTAACTAGTAAACACTATAATGCATTAGCCATGTAATCTCAAGCCTATATAACACATAAGCCTTATAAAACATAATCAATATAAACTCCACTCATGATATTTAACTATTATAATCCTTAAGAAAACATTATAACCCATGATCCATATAACCACTAACAACCAACCCCTATTAATATATGTAACTTCTAATTCCTATCACCCTCAACCCCTATAACATTCATAACCTTAATGGTTACAAACCCTAGCTAATAAACCTTATCAATCATAAACTCTCTAATTCTTAACCTATATATCCCCTATCCCTAAAAAACCCTAGCCTCTATAAAGTGGAAGCCCAATCCCTACAACCCATAATGATACATTTCCTATATAACCCCTAATCTTTATAACCCATGTATCATAATCCATAACCACTATAACCTATAACAATTAATGATTTATAATCAATAACTAATGTAAAACCCATAAATTGTAACATATATTAACCATAACCCCTATCATCCCTAACCTACAACACTTAATGTTTATAAACCCAAATATCTAAAGTACCTAACCCTTGGTTATTATAAATCCTAACCCTTAGAATCCTCAAATTTTATCACCTTTAAAACCTTTATCCATATGATTCCTAGCCACTATCATGTCTAACCCTATAATACCTAACACCTAACAACTATAACTCTTAATTCTAAACACAATTAAATCCTAAATATTATCAGCCCTAGCCCCTAACCTCTCCAAACCATTAATAATATGATTTCTAACCACTATATATAAAACCCAAACCCCTAAAAACCACTAAACACTATATTTTCTAACAAATATAACTAAAAATTACTATCACACGCAAACTCCAAACCCTATAAAACTTAACTAATATTAAACCTTAACCATTATAAACAACCCCTAATCTATAAACCTTGTACACTATAACCACTAATAAAGAACCCTTAGTTACACATATAATCCCTAAACATGAAGACCAGTAACCCATATAACCCATATAACTTAAGAACTATAACCATTAATGAACATAATGTAAAATGATGTCCCTTATAATCCTTAACCCATAAATAGTATAACCCCTTATATTATCACCCATAACCTCTCATACCTTATCCTAACATAAAATCATTTACCTCTGTAACCCCTATCTTTTGTCCCCTATCACCCATAAACCCTTTAACCCCTAACCCCAACCCCTAATCCATGACCACTCTAACCCCTAACTACTAACCTTTATATTTCATAACCCCTATACTTCCTACAATCCTAACATATATTAACCATAACCATACCATCCCTAACCCCAACCCTTATCCCTTATTAACCCTAATCCCTTTAACATCAAAAAATTAATCCCTAACCCTTATCATCCCCACACTTATCATCTCTAACCCTTAATAGGTATAACCCATCTCAATCATAAACCTCTCTAATTCTTATCCTCTAATACCCTTATCCCTAAAAAATCCTAACCTCTATAAAGTTGAAGCCCAATCCTTACAACCCCTAATGACACATTTCCTCTATAATCCCTAATCATTATAATCCAAGGCTCAACATACAAAACCACTATAACCTATAACAATTAACCCCCTATAATCAATAACTAATGTAAACCCTATATCAAGGAACACCTATTAAACACAACCCCTCTCATCCCTAACCTCTAACACCTATAAACAATAATCTTGAAAAAACTGAATCGTTGGTTCTTATAAACCCTAACCCTTATAATCCTCAAGTCTTATCACCTTTAAACCTTTGATCCATATGATTCCTATCCACTAGAATTTCTAACCATATAATACCTAACACCTAAAAACTATAGCTCTTAATCCTTATCATAATTAAATACTAATCATTATCACCTTAAGCCCCTAACCTCTCTAAACCATTGACAATATAATTCCTAACCGCCATATATAAACCCAAATCCATAACAATCACTAAACACTACAATCCCCAACAACTATAACTAAAAATTATTTCCATGCCCAAAATCTAAGCCCTTTAAAAATTAACCAATATTAACCCCTAACCACTATAGCCTACCCTTGATCTATAAACCATATACATTAGAATAACTAATAAATAACTGTTAATTACACATATAACTCCTAAACATGAAGATCACTAAACTCTAAAACCCCTATCACTTAAAAACCATAATCGTTAATGAATGACATGTATAATAATGTCCCTTAAAATGATAACCCATAAATCGTATCTTATGACCCATAATATCACATACCTTATCCGTACAAAAAATATTTTACCCTTGCTACCCATAAATTTTATTCTCTATCACCCATAAACCCTTTAACTCCTAGTCCTTAACCCTTAACCCATGACTACTATAACCCCTAAGTATTAACCCATATAAATCTTACAACCCTAACATATATTAATCATAACACCTACCATACATAACCCAAAACCTTAGCCCTTATTAAAAAAAATCCATATAATATCAAAACATTAAACCCTGGCCTTTATCATCACCACACTTATCACCTCTAACCCTTCACATGTTTAACCCTTGACCACTACAAATTTCAACACTCATAATACTTGAAACCTAATAATTAAAACCTTAACCCTTATCAGAATCAACCCATAATTATTGTCACCCCCAATTCTTGAGTCCCATCAACCATAAACCATATAATCCCTCACCCTTAACCATTATAAATCCTCTCTACTAACAACCTATAACCACTAAGTATTAACCATTATAATCTTTAATTTTGATAACCCTTAACCATTATAACCATTTACCCATATCACTTCCAAACCATAATCCCTATAAACCTTAATTAACATAACTCCTAACCACTATAAATCCCAAAACTTACACCACTTAATTCCCATTCCTACCCATTGTAATCAATGATAACCCTTAATTCATATAACCACTATAACCTCTAACCCTAACTCTTATTGATTAAACACTATAATCATTAACCATAACACATGTAAACCATTACTCTTATAACCTTTAACCCATAACTCCTATAATTCCTTATCCTATCACTCCTTATCTTATCACCTTTAACCTCTCATTGATTACCCCTAAAATATAACCCTAGATCCTTATAACCCTTAACCCACAACTTATAACCACAAAATCCTTAACCCTTAATACCTATAACCTGTAACAACTATAACCCCTAAACCATAACCCCTATAACAAATAAACCTTATCACTCTAACATCCTACCTACTAATACCAAAACATGAACCCCATAACATACAACCCATATAACACATAACTCCTTACTCATATCAACCCTAACCCATATCACATATAAACCCTAATTATTGTTACATCAACACTTATAATCCTTAATTAATACAAGTGTAACCCATAAATAGTAAACTTATTATTCATTACCCTTTAAGCCTTATCACCTTAAACCCTAACCCTTAACACCTGCAAACTCATACCTCAATAACCACTAACCCCTATAATCCATAAATCATTACTTAATCCCTATAAATTATTAATCCTAGTAATAAGTATAACCTCTAATCCTCATAAATCATCACCCACACAACCCATAACTTGAATAAAACCTAAAACCTAACCATTAAAAACCATAAACCCTACCATATAAATCCTTAGAAAACTTAATTATTAATACTTAAAAACCATAACTACTTAAACCCTTGAAATCCTTAACAATATCATGCAACCACCATACCCCATAAACATTAAAACTTTGAACTAGTACTTGTTATAGTCATAAACCCTAACAATTATAAATGTTAATTATTGACCTCTATAAATCATAATCCATAACTAATATCTCCCCCTACCCCTAATTCCTAACTCTTATAACTCCCATAGCTCCCATAATCGTAACCCCTAAAACCCCTAACAAAAATCCTAACTAGTAAATATTGTAGCCCACAATTCCTATAACTTGTAATCCTAAACCACTAAAACCATTAACTAGTCAAGTTTTTATCCCATAATCTCTATAACCCTTAATCCTTGTAACTCATAACGCCTAAACCCTATCATTCACAACAAACAATGCACATATCCTAACCACTAAACCCATTTCCCTTATAACAAATAACCCTTATCCCTATAACTTATAACCTCCATAACCCCTAATCTTTGATATTCTTTGTAACACCTTACCCATACCACTGTTAAACCCCTATCACATATAAAATTATCATTTATAGTCCTTAATAATAATAAACCATAACATTAACCCTAACCACTTTAAACCCAAAAAGTAACCTTTGTAACATGTAATTCCAAATGCCCCTATGTAATTCCAAATACCCCTATATCCCCTATCACCCATCATTCCTAACCCCCATCCATTCTTATAACCCTTAATTCTCATAACCCTAATTTACATATCTTCACCACTATAACCTATAACCATTAGATCCCTTACCCATTATAACCTCTAATTTTTTAAATATTTGACCACTAACCCCTAACTTCTATACATGTTAGCTAAATACTTTTATAATGCATAAATTCTATCACCTTTAACCCAAAATATGTAACCCTTAATAATGA
>SNQJ01S0305122.1:0-10179 GCA_010110895.2 Picea sitchensis | reverse complement strand
TTTCAGATCTACAGGGTTTGAGAGTGGATTTGGAGATTTGGACACCTGGGTTGTCCTTACAGTTGCCCGATCTATCAGTTGGCATATTTCTCAGGGTGATTGGACATATTTGACAGCAGGGCCGAAATATTGAGGAGCTTCAGTACTGCAGCAGGACGTGGCATCTTCCAGCTTGAGGGGTTTGGCACTTGGCATTGATCTTCATCTTATATCCAACCTTTGGAGGCTTATTTTGTATTGTCGGGAGCATTTTGTAGCAGCTCATACTTATTATCCATTGTCTATCTTCTTGGCCATCTGTTGAGCATTCTAGATCGACATCTTCATTGTAGCAGGTTCTTCTATCTTATGAATAAATGAAGATTTGTGATGTTTTGGCTTGTCTATCTTATTGCATATGGTTGAGGTATGTTCCATGGTTATCTCTTTCTGTTATTTGCTGCATACACACATCTAAACACATCTAAACAAGTAGATCAACAAACTGTTTGACGAAATACCACAACCAATAAAAGTTTTAAAAAGACACCAAAACAGTGATGATCCTTGCATAATGTCTTGGGATCATTACAAGATGTGCCTGGCCTTCCTCTCAATTGGGTCGGAGGGGAATCTCTGAACTCTCCCTGGATGGGACAAGTCGATCCACTGAACCTCATCAGAAGTTGCGCCCTCACCCTGAATCAGTGCGCCCTTGCTGCTGGAACCTGTGTAATTGCTGCTGAAGAATGATGGAAGACCTGTGTGATCTCCTCGGTGACTAGGGTGTCTCTCAACATTGAAATCAACTAACTGGTGTCTTCCTCCTGGAATCCACTGAACCATCTCTCCTGAGATACGCCTCTCTCCTCAATGACAACTCAACATTTGCATAATGATGAATTAGGTCGCTGAACCTTCTCTTATAGCTGTCTGAAACCTTAATTCGCTGTTGACTTCTAATTTTAGCTCGTCTATTCTATTTTTAGCTCAAATTGGCTTAAAAGCGCTTTTAGCCACTTTTAGCTCAATGTTACTTTTCGAATATAACACCTTTGACTGGAGTGACCTCTAGTAACCTTGTTTACCCCTTTTTGTCCCTGGCTATAGTTTAACGGGGTAGTTTAGACAATTAAGCCTCCTCTCTGGAGCTCCTAATCGGAAAGGGACATTACATTCAGGATCCAAGGCCTTGTATGCTTCGTGAAAGCACCACAGAGCCATGTTTCCATTACTTAGGGTAATACCTCAATGGAATCGCCAGATGAGCTCAATGCTCATCAAAGGATGGAAAGGGATAAGGTGGGTTCTTGGAAGGTGGAGTCGCCAGATGAGCTTCAAGAAGAGCTCATCAAGGGTGGAAAGGGAACGTCCCTTGAGTGGAGTCGCCAGGAAAGCTAGGGGAGAGGCTTTGGGAAAGCTTGCCAAAAAGGATTCAAAATCTTAACTTGCTTGTCGTTAGGGTTCCAAAGAGGATTCAAAATCCTCCCCGACAACGACGCCAAAATGTTATCGCACAAGTTGTAGGTTGGGTAAAGCCAGACACATCCACCAATTGGAGACAACTAGGAGGACACCTACCCACTGTCACCTTAGGCAAGTGTCCTCGTCACTTTAGAGGTGAGGTAGTCTCCTCAAGGGGGGAATCCCGGTGACCCTAGGGGGAAATAAGATGGAAAATGATAAGTATGAATGGATGTCCCTAGAGGTCAATTCTATGTGGTAGGAAAATCTTGGGAAGGTTTAAGGGTTGCCAAAAGAGTTGAGTGACTCGTCGAGAGTAAGATACCTACTCGAGACATAATGAAAACCAAGGATTTCTTGTAATATGTTAGTTGGACAAGCAAGTTAAGCAAGTTAAGATTGTTGTCCCTAATTTGCAGCAACAGTAAATGATATATATCAACTCTATAAAAAGATAACAAAGATTTCAATATAAGTGCTAAGCATATGATAAAGAAACAAGAGACAAAGCTAGTGAAAGCTAGCTCAACTAACCAATGATTAAGCAATAACTTTAGCACAAAAAGTAAGGCTGAAACAAAAGGTTTCTGCAGTGATATTATCAGCCTTATGGCTGTAGTGAACCAAGCTTAACAACAGAAAAATCAGCCACTAGAAACCACCTTTAACTAGCCCAATAGGTGCGCTAGGCTTAGTAGAGAGTTAGGGTAAAGTTAGGGCTAAATCCTAGGGTTAGTTTAGGAGTTATTAAGTGTTAGAAAGTTAGTTTTCTGCAGCCCTAATGGCAGTAGGTTAGTTTTGTAACAACAACAAGAAATTGTGGTTGAAAGGGGATGTCTCAATGAGGCAAGGGAGCCAAAGGCTCAAGGAACACTTTCCCAAAGAGATATCTTTAAAACTTGAAATTTTCACGTTTACCAAGGAAACAATTTATTTCTCCAATGAAACAAGTAAATGACTAGTGCCTTCAATAATTGGGTTAATGGAGTCCAGCGAAGAAAGAGCTAGAGGTACTACCTTCGTGAGGGTGTAAATCTCTTACTTCCCAAGGCAAGTATCTCTCGCTAGGGTTTAGGCTAAGAGGGTGTATGCCCTTATACTTCTCTTAGCAAACCCTTGTTAAACCAATAACATGTAAGTATAAAATGTTGGAGACTAAGGTGGGGGTGTATGCCCTTATACTTCCCACCTAGCTCTAGCAAAATAACCTTGACTTGAATAACAAATGATAGCACAATGTAAAAAAGCTTACCAATTCAAGGAAAAAGCTAAGACAAACCACCACAATAGCTAGAGAATAGCCTTCCAGGGCTAGCACATCACTTCCATCAACCAATAATCCAAGAGATAGCCATAAACAAGAGCACAAGAGAGAGAACTAGCAAAAGAGAGCGAAAATTTCAGTCCAATACTTCTCCAAATGTGAGAGTATTTTTTTTAAAATGAGATCTTATGATCTCTATTTATACAAAATGTCCCCAAAATAGTTTGTCCACATAATTTTAGGGTAAACCACAAGAGTAGGGGTCAAAAACCCCAATCTATCCCCTTTACACAAATAATGTTAAACAATTCACTTAAAATTTACTTTTACACAAAAGGAAACCCTAACTTAAGGTGGCGCCACCCTTTTAGGGGACGTTTTGACACTAGGAGCAAGTCGTTGGCGTTGGAGGAGTGTAGTTAGGCTTCCCAAATCCAAATGTCAATCATCCAACTCATTTCTTCATGGGCAAGGCCTCATTCTCCTCAAAACGTCCATGTGTCAATGAGTGGTAACCTCACCACCAAACCCTAGCCCCCTAGGTGATGTCATGCTTCTAAAGATGACGTTTTGCCTCTGCTAGGAAAAACGCTTGGCATGTAGGGGCTAGGTTATGTCTCTCAAGTCATCTTCTAGGCCTTCGAAGGTTCATCTCTCTCATCCAACATGCCGGCCTTTAGCATCCAACATGTGGGTTTCAAGCCCCATGGAAACCCAAGCTAGGATTGTTCCTCCAAAACTGTCCACCAACTAGGTCCTGCAAAGAAAAATAAGCACGCCCTCCAAGGATCTGAAGCCAAAATATCATGATGAGTAAATCAAACCAATAAATGAGCCACCTAAGCATGCGCATCAAAGATTACCATATCAAACAAGTGCGTGCTCAAAGACATTATTCGACTTGCCAAGCTTGGATATGGGAGGGTTGACAAAGTGTCATATTGGGTAGACCTTTCCTAGGTCAAGGAGTGTTTCCCAAGTGATCCCTTTCTAAGCCATGTAAATTGGATGAAGTGGTTAAGGATCAATACTCAATGGGCATGGGGTTCATGACATATAAGGGGTTGTAGTGTCTCATTCATGGGTGCCTCTATAGAGGGTGTGTGGCACCTTCGTTTGCAATGCACTTTTTCCAAGCCCATTTTTTTTCCATTCATTGTTTCTTTCATGTTTTAAAATATGCGTTGGAGGCCATTGTCCTAGCGTGGTGTCCTGATAACGACAGTGTCACTCACAAATACCTTGTGGAAATGAAAAGGCTGGCTTGTGATGAGACCCCCTTTCTCTTAGCCATGCAAATGAGAGCGATTACCTTGGCTTGGTGACCAGATGGTGGTAATGTCATACCACTAGATACCCATGATCATGATAGGCCGGCTCGTGATGAGACTTCCTATCCTCCAACTAACCCCCTAAGCATTCTATCATTATTCTTGTGGGTCCCCCTTTTCTTACAGATAAACGTTTCATTGCTTTCTTGGGGGATCCTTGGGAAAAGCATCTGTAAGGTATATATGTAGGATTTTATCTTTTACGCAACATCAATCCCTCTCGGCCTTCAACCCCTTCTTCCCATAGAATGAGGGACGACCCCTTCTTGGGTCAATACACCCTAAAATCCTAAGAGACAAGGAAATGGGGGGTTTAAGTGATGAAAAGTGGTAAGTATAATAAGGAACAGTACAATGGATCTTTAAGGGAGTTCCTAGTAGCAAACCCATCCCGAGGAAAGACCACTTACTAGGGCACAATGTCAACCACCAAGGTGAAGTAGGGAAAAAGGCATAATGTCCAAGCATATGTCATGAAATCTAAAGCAGTCTAAGATACAACATACTCAAATGCCTCAAATATTGAAATGACATTCACCATAATACCTGACTTGTACCTCATGGAGCAAGTCCCATTGCCTTTCGGAAGCCAGTGGGTGTGGTGGATGCCATCCTGAAAATCCTGACCTGTGTGGTGGTGAGAAGGGTCTCCATCTGTGCAAGTGGACATTGTGTGGTGGTGAGAAGGGTCTCCATATCTGCAACCTGAGGGCCTTGAGACATAATCTCCTTAGTTATCCCTCAAAATGCGGATAACAGGTTTATTTAGGATAGTTTTGTTTTCCACGTTAGCTCTTCAACATGCATCAAAACATAAAATACTCCTCTAGGATCTTTACATCTACTTGCTGAAATAAAAGAATGCAAACCACAAGAATTTTACACAAGTATTTTTGGTCAATGTGACCCTGGAAAAACCCCCATGGGGAAAACCAGTAAGAGAGTAGATGGATTATGGAGATCTTAAGCAAATGCTACAATAAGGAAATGAAACAATGGAACCTAATACAATAGTAAGCTCTTCTCAAGCTTTCTTTGGAGTTCCTTGATCCTTGCACCCCTTTGCCTTGGTTTGTGCACCCCTTGCTTTGGTGTGTCCCTTTCCTTATCCTTTGCACCCTCCTCTTTGCTTGCTTTATGCCCCCCTCTTGGAGATGCCTTGTAGCCTTTATTGAAACCCTTGAGCAAGTGGGCTCCTTCACTCTTGGTGTGCCATCCTTGCCTCAAGCTTCAACACTTGTGCCCCTTACTCTTGGTGCGCTCCTCACACATAATGCACCTTTCCTCCAAGCCACTTGTGCCCCTACTCCATGAATGCCCTCTCACAAAGCTTGGGCATCCCTCATGAACTAGTGCGCCCTCAATGGATGGTGCACCCCCTTTGCTCCAAACCTTTTTTTCTCTTCTCCTCACTTCACTCTATTCTCCAAGTGAATAAGTGAATGCCTCCTTCGCCCCTTTAGCCTCCTTTAGCCTCATCCTTGGGCTATCCTAGAAAACCAATGGCCAAGATTAAATCTTAGGCCAAACCTCTAATCAATGGTGGAGATTAAATCTCCAAAATGACTTAGGTCTCCTAAGTCACTTTATGTTATTAAAGTCACTTGACTTAAGTGAAATAAAGTCACTTTGACTTTATAACATAAAGTAAAGTGGTGAGGGTCAAATATTTCCCCCTTTGAGTTAGACACTCAATAACTCAAGGGGACCACTTTCCAAGTTACCCAAAACACAACAAAAATGTCTTCAAACATAGGGTATCCAAATTGACCAAAAATAATACTTTCAACAATCTCCATCTTGCAATCTTTATCTTGGACATCTGGAGGCTTGTAATATTTATCTTGGACATCTGGAGGCTTGTAATATTTATCTTGGACATCTTGTAGGCTCCCCATGTCTTTGACATCAATGACAACAATATTTCCAACAATCTCCCCCTTTGTCATTGATGGCAACCCTTAGTCAATTTTTATACCCCCCATGTCTGCAACTTGTCTTGTGTCTGCAATTATTCCTCTATCTGCAACTTTCCTTGTGTCTGCAATTCTTCTTCAAAAGCCTAGGGACCTAGTTTTTACATTAATTATCAAAAAGTTAATTAATTAATTAAATTTCCAGCCTTAGGAAATTTTAATTAATTAAAAAAAACCTATCTAGACTCAACGGAATTCCGCGCAACTTTTTGAGTTGTCTTACATGGTCATTTACATCATTCCTAAACACTAGATACCAGAGGATGAATCCATTAGGACGCCTTTCACCACTTTGGAAGATTTATTAATAGTGGGAGTGAAAAACTCAAGGGAAATTAATAAGGTTGGTTAGGCCAAATTAATAACCTGAGGATAAAAAACACTCAGTGAAAGGAACTCTCCTAATGAAGAAATCCTAAGGTAATTGACCTAACTATGATCCATGCAGACATATTACATTATTAACCCATGCAGGGGTGCAGAAATTCCGTTTACAAAAATGTGTGCTGGGAGCAGAAAATGCCCTGTAGAACCAAATAGTCTCTGACTTGTTTGCATCTGATGATGCATATCTTCATGGTACATGGATTTGACCCCCTAGTTGAATAGGTGGTCAACAGGAACCACACACCCTTTTCAGGGGATTTCTCTCAGGTTTGTAAGCTGGAGAATATCTCACATGGCTGCAATGATGCACATCTCACAGGTTTGTAAGCTGGAGAATGTCTCACATAGCTGCAATCATCAACACTCCCTCTCAGCTAGGGAGGCATTCTTTATTATGCCAAGTCTCACACGAATGTACTCTGAATTTTGTCTTGGTTGGAGTCATCAATACTCCCTCTCAACTAGGGAGGCACTCTTCACCAAGTTAGTTTGGTGAAGATGTTTGTAATCTGCTCATGTATAGGAAGGTACTGATTTTCCTCTGCATCATATCTTTGATATAAGAGATTTTCATATCATGTTTCGATCCATTAGGAAACACTGGGTTCTCAAGGAGCTTTATACACGGCTCTTGGTTATCATCATAGGGTCCATCTCATGATCAAGTAAATCTGTCAGAAGCTTGTGAAGCCATATTGCTTCGCACACTCAATGGTACATACTCTGCTTTTGTGGTATTCAAGGCCACAGAGATTTCGTTTCCTGCTGCATTAGGAAACCATGGCAAACTTTATGGTAGAACATCAACCGGATGTGCTCTTCTGGTCCACTATACTTTCTGCTTAATCTGAATCGACATATCCTGCAAACTCAAGCTCACTCTGTAGGCATATATCAGGCCATATCTAACTGTGCCTCATGTTTTGTTGTTGTCTTAGTGAGTCTGTCTAGGTTGACTCATGAAATGACTAGGCACATTCACTACATGGCATGAATCAAGTCTGGTGTTAACCAGATACATCAATGATCCAATCAGTTGTGGGTGGATCAGTCTCTTCTGAATCATCATCAATCTTCTCCTTTTAAATTTAACACAGTGGATTTTGTATTCTGTCATACTTGAACTTCTTTAATATCTTCACTGTATAATTTCCTTAACTCGAGAAAATCTCGTCGATCCTCTGTCATACTTCTTGTCCCAAGAAGTGGTGCATCATACTCAGATTCTTCATCTCGAATTTAGAAGTCAAGGATTACATGTATCCAACAAAAAGGATTCTTGAATAAGTCACCAAAATCAGGCTCTTGTCATCAACACTGTAATGATATAGGGTTGGATCAGCAACACTCTTGCTGAACTCCAAACTCATCAAGAATTTATATATCTGATATAGTTTCCAACTCATGGATTGTAGTACGGATGGAAGTGTATCGGGTTTACTGGATCAAGTGTCTCATCATAGACAACTCCCTATGTTTGTGAGAAACCTCTATCTATAGATCTCGTTTTGTATCTCTAGACACTTCCATCAGCTGCATGTTTGATCTTGTAAATCCACTTGGAAGTTACCACAGACTTCCCTTCTGGTCCCTGATTAATATCTTATGCATCATTCTTTAAGATATACTGGTATTCTTCCATTATGGCATCTTGTCATACCTGTTCTCCTGTTGCTTCTCTAAGACAAAGAGTTTCAACATCAATAAGATGGCTCATGACTGAAGGATAGCTTTGAAAATCTCTTTTACTTTCTCGGGATGTGCCTTGAGAGGCTTGTATGTTTCTTTGTCTCTTGCAGAGTGAGTCTAGGTAGGCCTTTTATTCCCTACTGCAATATCTCTGAACATATCAACTGGAGCAACTAGATCAACTTGAATAATGTCTATCTCCCTCTAAGATGTTGAAGGGGGAGAAGGTATTATCTTACTCTCAATCTCCATCTGAGATTATCTAGGTTTGTTGAATGGGTATCTCTTCTTTTAAGAACAACGTCTTTTCTTGTTCTCGCATAATAATCAATTAAATATGGTTTGGACTCCCGTACCAGGGATAATGGTCCAAGTCTTTGAGGGCTCCCATACTAGAGATTTATTCAGAAATGCAATCAACTATAAAATTTGAAATCAATTGATTTACCTGGTTTGTAATCATGCTTTAGTTTTAGAGGAAGTACTTCTCCTCTCTCTTCTCTTCATTCCTTTGAGGTGGGTCTAGATCAATGTCAGCGGTGGAAGCATATTGTCTTCCCTTTTTCTTGGTTGGACAATTTCTTGCATAGTGTCCATAATTGTCACATCTGAAGCACTGAATTTTTGAAACATCTTTTCTTTGATAACCTGGATTTGATGAAGACTTCTCACCTTTAAATGTTTACCTGTAATTTCTTTTGAATTTTCCTCCTTTCTTTGTATGAAGTGCAAGAGCATGATTTTCTTCTGAGGAGTCTTCCACTCCTCTATTTCTAAGTCTAATTTCTTCTTGATTACAATCTGTCCATAGACGATCAAAGGTTGGTAGAGCTTCTCTTCCACTGATACTCTGTAGGAAAGGGTCCCACGATTTTGGAAGGTTATTGAGAGTGGTTAAGACAAGTTCTCTATCAGTCATGATTTCTACGATGATCTCTAGTTGTTCTTTAATCTCTGATAACTTCATAAAGAAGATGGAAACTGTGTCACCTTTTGTCATCTTAGTACTTTGCAGTTGGCTCTTCAAGGTAAGAGCTCTGAGGGTGTTGTCACTTTCAAACATTTCTTTTAAAGCTTCATACATTTCATAGGTTGTCTTCAGGCTGGCAATACGAGGTAAGAGGTGATCTCTTATTGAGTAGATGATTAATTTTCTTGCTTTGACATCTTCTTCCTTTCTTATCTTCTTCTCTATATCTGTAGCTGTGGCTGGTAAGGTTTTAGTTACCACATCCAAGAGGTCATCTTCTTCAAGGGTGACTTGAAGCCTTGATTTCCAGGAGCTGAAATTGCTTGCTCCATCAAGCCTATCTTCTACTAAGGCTCTGTTCTTCATTTGATTGGTTTCTTCAAACTCTTGCCAACTGGATTTTGAAAACCTAATGATTAGGTTGGATTAGTAACCTTGGATTATGTTGGACTTATGACTGCCGACAATCAACTTGATAGTGTCACAGAGATGCTTGCTGATTCAGGAGAAACATTTCTTTAGAAATCTAGAATTAATATTCTACAGGAAATTTCGGCACCCTAGAAACCCTAGGGCCAAAAATCAAAATTTCTCAGAATTTCACTTTGAGAGCTTCTAGAGATGCACTGGAGGAGGCCGTACTCTTCTATGCCAAAAGTAGCCCCAACGTCCAAGTATTAAGGGCTAGAACTCCATTGAAAGGAGAGCCATACATAATTTTATGGAAACCCTAGAAGGGTCGTACGATTCTGCAAAAAGGTGAGAGAAGACTTGGTGGATGCTTGTGCAATGGGTTCTTTCAAGACCTATGCTTTGATTCCATGTTGATTTTTCAGTAGTCAAGGTTAAGCATGAAGTTCATTCCATTTTTAGCATTTAACCATAACCATAAATGTTGCAACAACCAAGATCACAAGAAGAAGCACCATGCACAAGAACACAAGAAGTATCTTGGGAAACCCTTCTCAACAAGGGAAGAAAACCCAGCCAAATCCTTTGCTATATTCCTCAAGAGAAATACCTTCACCACCAAGATAAAACCTAGCATACAAGAGGGTGCTCCAACCCTAGAAGACTAGCGCTCAAGAGAGGTGTGCACTTTTCCCAAGAAGGTGTACT